>AYEL01052749.1:0-17607 GCA_000484575.1 Olivierus martensii
CCAGCCTCTGCTTTGAAATATTAAAACTTTTTTTTACATAATTTTTATTTTAAATCATCCAAAACATTCAAATACTGAGCTTTTTAATGGTAGCATAACTGGAAGTTGAGTTGAAAAGGTCTATATATTAAGTGAAATAGTTAATATTAGTCTTATCAATCATGTCATCTGAAATTTCTAATGTCATTTTAATTTTTATCTAATGATAAATTACTGACTTGAGTTTCTCAGCCACACTGTTAAATAATGGAATGTGTGATTTGGAACAAGAATTAATGTTTTCAAGATGTATATGCATATTTGTTTAGAAAATTGTTTATTCTTAAATGCTTAAACTCCAATCATACTTTTTAATTTAAAGTTCAGGAAAGTAACATAATTTTTATTAAACAAATGCTTTTGATTGGAAAATCAAAAACATTTGCATCCAGTCGAATTTTACAATACATTCCAATTAAAGCTTAGAATATAAATATTAAAAAAAATTGATTTTATCTATTGTAAGATGAGAAGGATTGGTTTTTCAATCAAAAGCATTTTTTTTAATAAAAATTATGTAATTTTTCTGAACTTTACTGCTTAATAGTACCTAGAGTTTAAGTATTTGAATTAATTTATTAGCAGAGTTAACAATATATTGGATGAATATTCTTCTCTTACTAACAATTTAGAGGAGATTTTCCTATTTTGCATATGCAGAAGCTTCTATGATCACATTTGTATGCTGATTTTGCCAATTGATTCATACAGAGAATGATTTTTGCAAATTTTAAGGAAGAGCTAAATACTTTTAACAAATAAACAATTTCAGTAACATTTTCAGTATTGAAGCCTTGATTATCTTAAAATAAATAAATATTTTGATGTTTAAATTAAATTATATTCTTGTTTTCTATTCAATATTTGAATCACTCTTTGTATAGCTGACAATAGCTGCAAAGTTGAAAATTTTTTTGTAATTGTTTCCTTTTGTAATCAAATTATTTTTATATCATAATTCTGTTTCATTATTGAACAAAAGTTTAGACTTTATGAATGAAATTTTGTTCTTTTATTTATTATGTTTAATTAATTTAATAATGATGAATAACAACAATATAATTAAATTTTTCCATATCATATTTAGACAATAATTTTTCTTTACAGATGGCATAATTTTATTATGATTCATCATGGGAAAATAATAAAAATAATTTTGGATTCAATATCAGTAACGTTGCATAATAATGGGTCCCATTATCATTTGAATATTGATCCATATTTATTTATTGGAGGAATGTCAAATTTATCTGAAGGTATGGTAAATATTTACATACAGATATTCCTGGTTTACATAAATTCAACTTTAAAATAAAATACTTTATGCAAGTTTTTTGATATACATATATAGAATACATTTATTATTATAAGTTACAAGTGTAAACAAGTAGTCCTTTGCAGATAAACAGCATAAAATAACATAAATAGATACTTTATATAATTATTATAACTGGACTCTTGTATTTTATTCCCTAGTAGAAATTTCTGCCAAAAATATTGACTTTCTCCATAAATATAATGAAAATTTATATGAATGGCAATACATCTGATCCTCAATTTATATGGCAGATTTGTCATAAAAAATTATCCTATAAATAAAAATTGTGTAAATCAAGACTAATATTTGTATAGAAAATAAGGGGCTAGATTCAGTAATATTCAATTAAATAATTCATATACTCAAATACATGCTAATTAGGGAAATAACCATTTCAAATTAACCAAACTATATAGCCAAACTTCCCCTAGCAGATAATGTTTATTATATATAAATAATTGTTAGAAAAATTTAATTTAGACTTTATCCACTAGAAGAAGTTTGGCTGTATAGTTTGGATAATTCATATACTGTATTTTTAAAAATAAATTTAATAGAATCAATCTGCTGTGTAAATCAAGGATCAGGAATAATTCACTATATTTTAAATAGATTAATTTCTCTGTTCTATTAATAATCTATTTATTATTAATAACTGTAAATAAATATTTTACAAAGGACTAATTTTGTCATATTTTTTTATAAAATTAATGAAAAAATAAATAAAAATTTTGTAAATGTTACTATTTTATTAAAATACAAAATTAATGTATTTTATATTCTGTTTAAAAAATAGTTCATTGTCATAAATTCTTATAGAAATTCAAGTTTTATTAAAGTACAAAATTTGTTTACTTTTACGTTTCATAAATTTGTTTTTTTAATAAATAAAAATAAATAAGCAAGGTGAATAAATATAATATTAATCCTTTAGTAATCAAGTGTTCACCCTGAATAAGTAGTCTATATGCAGGCTCTATTAAGTCTTCATTAAAAAAAAAATTGTTGTTTTTTTTTCTGGAAGATACAGAATTTGGGTCAGTTATAGGAATGTCTTCTGATTTATAAATACAAAATTAATGTATTTTATATTCTGTTTAAAAAATAGTTCATTGTCATAAATTCTTATAGAAATTCAAGTTTTATTAAAGTACAAAATTTGTTTACTTTTACGTTTCATAAATTTGTTTTTTTAATAAATAAAAATAAATAAGCAAGGTGAATAAATATAATATTAATCCTTTAGTAATCAAGTGTTCACCCTGAATAAGTAGTCTATATGCAGGCTCTATTAAGTCTTCATTAAAAAAAAAAATTGTTGTTTTTTTTTTTTTTCTGGAAGATACAGAATTTGGGTCAGTTATAGGAATGTCTTCTGATTTATAAAATAAATAGAGAAAGGAATTTGAAGGGGAGAATAACACTTGAGAAGGAGAAACAATTGAAGTGTATATATACATATCATATGTATAATAACAGTCTACTGTCCTACATAATGGGAAAATGCAATCACTTCTCTTCAAAGCAATAAATAAAGAAAGCAAATCTTGCTCTTCCCTGGAAAAAGTGAAAAAGAGGGTCAATTTACTTGCCTGGAATTTATACAGAAGAATCAGTCCTTGGGACTCGAGAGTGGAGACAGTCAATGTTTGGATCTGTGTGCAACAGCAAGTTTTGGCAGTGATGTGCAAAAAAAATAAATAAATAAATAAATAAAAACAAAGAGATAAGACATTGAGCTGGAATGTGTGCAACTCAACATCAAGAAGGAAAAAAATCAAATAACCTATAAATAAAAACAGAGAGATAGACATTGAGCTGGAATGTGTGCAACTCAACATCAAGAAGGAAAAAAATCAAATAACCTTGAAGATTGAGAAGTGCATAAGAGAAAAAAAGGATCAATGAAATCAGGACTGAAATTGTCCTGGTTTGTATTGTAAAACAAAGAAAATTTTTTTTAAAAAGAAATCACAAGATATTTATCCTCCCAATTTAAATATTGTCATACTCATTGCATTCTGTAAAGAAATCTCTCTTTCAATTTAAAGAAGTTATTGGGTTAATGAAGTGTTTGTCTCTATGTCACTGATATCGAGTCTCATTACCCATCCTTATCTAAATTGCACCACATTCCATTGGTAGGCCAAAAGCCTGTTCAGATATATCCACAAGTCCCATATGTGTGTTAATATAAATCTTCCAAAAATAAAAATTTATCTGACAACTATTTTCTTTATAACACAAAAAAACATCATTTTTCTACAATAAATAGTTGATTTTTAATAAATTTTTTGCAATTTGATATTTTTTTATTAAAATTATATAAACAAAATATCATATTTTAGACAATAGTTGATTTTTAATTTTGCAATTTGATATTTTTTTATTAAAATTATATAAACAAAATATCATATTTTAGACAATCATAAAACTTTTCCTAAAGTCAAAATATTTCAAATATAGGTCACTTGTAGACTGACTGACTAGAAGGTTTTTTAGGCCCAATCCACACTATTCAACCATTCATGATTCGATCTTTCTCCACTCTCAGTCCAGTCATTTTATATGTTCATATATTCGCTCACCAGTAAGTCTGAAACCAGTCTCCAGATTGGATGTAATCATTGTGTGCTATAGAAAATTTTTATTTGAGGAGTTATCAATTATGGTTATCCTTCTTGATGAGAGGAAAATATTAAATCAAAAAAAGACAATAAGAAGGATGTGGGTATATCCAAGTTTAACAGAAAGAAAACTTGAAGGAGAATATTACACACTGTATTTTCATTTAATAGATGATGATAAATTTATAAAATATTTTCAAATAGATTTTCTTATAATTATTATCACTATAATATGGTGATTGTAAGTCATATAAAACTGGTTTGTTTTTGACCAATTCACTGAGCATTTCATCTAAAATGAAAAAAAAATCACTATATTAATTTCAGTTTGTATATGATTATGTAGCTAAACTTGTGGGTAAATAATAATAATTAATTTATAAACTTATGTAGAATTCTGAAAAAGATAAGTTTTCCATTGTTCATGGTATATATAACTTTTCTTAAACTTTTAAAGCAATAAAAGTGCTAGAATGACTGTTGATCAAATAAAGAAGGAAATTCATACTATAGGTATAATTCTAGACAAGTTCATCCTGAAATATTCTTCCCGATCAACCCTGACTGGAATGTGATCGGATGAGACTTGACTGTTACCCATAGTGTGAATAGGTTCGTTACAAACAATGCAGAAATATTTGACCGGATTGAAAATGGAGTGAGATTAACAATGAACTGCTCGATAGTGTGGATCGGGCATTAATCTCTTGGATGCCAGAAATATTTTGAAATTTTCAGTATTTATTGCATTTTTTTTCTTTCTAACAATGTAAATACATAGTTGCAAATATTGCAAATTGATTAGTTTTCATCCACAAAGCGATATCGATGAATGGCATTTGATTGCCCTATTCAGAGTATTAAGACTATTTTTTCTTGTTTCTACAGTATTTTGATTCTCACTACTGGACAACTGGTTTGATATCTTGTATCATGAAATTTGTTACAGATTTGGTTGACTCATATCTATTGTTATAATTATATCAACTACTAAATAAAAACGTCATTCATTTCAAGTCCTTTCTCTTCTACTACAGTAAACAGGAGTAAGCATAATTTTACAATCTCTATTTTAGAATATATGCATGTCACAGAATAATTTTCTATATGCTCAATAAATTTTATTTGTCAATTTAAAAAGTTTCTTAAGGGACTGATTTAAAAAGATTTAAAGACTGATGCTTGAGCTTATTTTAGAAAAAACTCATGCTTCAATCATATGTTTATTGTAAGAAAATACAAGGTTTTCAGATTGATCTGCTTGAATCAGAAACTAATGTAATATTTGTTCTTATTCAGTCAGGAAATAATAATATATTAAAATATCACAAAAATATAAATAAAGAAACTACTAAATTCCATCCACATCAACTCTAAATTTTTGATTAAGAATTTTTATTAAGAAATTATTTTTTGACTTATTATAAAATTTACTTTACATACAAAAACTATAGTCCCAATTGTTTATATAAACCAATGAATATCTGTATTTTAATTTTAAAATATTTAAAATTTCAAAACAGAGTTATGGATATCTAAGCATGTTATATTTAGGTAAATCTTTTTGGAAAAAAATAACTTTCTATATTATATTGAGTTACAATACATAAATCATTTGCATTATTCTTTATAAATTATTTATTTTCAGGACTTAATTTTGGATACAGTTTTGTTGGGTGCTTAAAAGAAGTTTATTTTAATGACAAAGATATTTTGTTTTCTCTGAAGAGTAAAGATCGATCAGTTCGTCATCACAGTATATTTCCTATTCAATATGGCTGCAGATCAATAGAATCTATTCCTATAACATTTCCATTTGTTAAATCACAGCTTTGGTTACATGATTTATCAAGAAATTATCATCATATATCATTTGAATTCAAAATTGAAGAAAAGAATGGTATTTTGTTGACTTCTAAAATAAAATTAAATGTTTCAGAAGGATTATTGCAGGTAATTGTTTGTAAGAATATGAAATATTATTTATTTGTATTTTGAGGCATATTTTAAGATAAAATGAAAATTTTGAAAAATAATGTTCATTTTTATTAAATTTTTATAAGTTGCAGATAAAAATTACATTAGATGCTAAGACAAAAAGTTTATCAAATAAATAGTGTATGATGTCTTAAAAGAAATAAATTATATTAAGAATCTCTATTTATGATATATATTGTTAATTTCAGAAAAGTATAGGGAAATGAAATTCACAAATCAATTTTATACATTTAACATTAATTTTATTCAAATTGAAATTACAATTCCTGAATTAATCTGAAACATTTTAAAGCATCTTATTAAAGCACAACAAAAATTTTTGTAAGGTCCATGGGACCCCAAGAAAAATAATATTTTGTGACTATAAAGGAATAAAAAAAAGGATATTTCATTTGGAAATAAACTCATGCCGGAAAAAAATGAGATGATATGTAAAATTCAGACAAACTATAGAATATTGTTTGTCACCTTAATAAATTTTCTGATTTATGGGAACTAGTTGAACATAACAAAAAAAAGTAAAGGAATTCAAAGAAGAAATTGACATAAGATAGAGAGAAAACAAACTGTAAAGAATGTACCACCTTATATGAAGACTTTTGTCCCCTATAATATTAAATATCAAAGATAAATAAGTAATCAGAGACAAAAGGTCTTATTATGTGTAGGTGTCATGGAAAACATGATATGGGAAAAAATGATAGATAATAATTAATAAACAAAAAAATTGTAACTCTCCTTTTTCCCAGGAATGAAGGTCGAAAGGTTGATTAATTTTTCCTGGAAGGAGAAGTGAATTGCTTGCTGGACATTGAGAGAGCAAGAAGAAAAATTGGTTCTATGGAGTTGCAGAAAAAGAAAAGAGAATGATTTGTGCTATTGGGCCATTGACACCTTCAACAGAACATCAAGTCAGTAGTAACCTAGCCTAAAGAAACATCTTGTCACAGTGTAGTGAACATCAACCATAGCCATACAGTGTGGAGTTGCAGAAAAAGAAAAGAAGAGAATGATTTGTGCTATTGGGCCATTGACACCTTCAAAAGAATATCAAGTCAGTAGCAACCTAGCCTAAAGAAACATCTTGTCACAGTGTAGTGAACATCAACCATAGCCATACAGAATTTCCATCCTAAGAAATTGTAATGTGAATTTGGCTGATATATTATATTAATCAATGATCATCTCTACCTATTTAATTATAGCAAGGTATTTATCCTTCCACATATATTAATCTTCACATGCTTAATTCTAAATCTCTCTCTCTTTACCTCCTTCAATAAATCTTTGATTTGTTTTGAAATTGTCTCCAAGTCAGTTGAGATCAAAAGAATCCACTGTTCACCATTCCTTACTCATAAGCGTATTTATGCACAAGATTGAAACCTGACATTCTGTCTGTGAATCCCACATTTACAAAATTTATTACGAGTCAGTTGAGATCGAAAGAATCCACTGTTCACCATTTCTTACTCATAAGCATATTGATGCACAAGATTGAAACCTGACATTCTGTCTGTGAATCCCACATTTACAAAATTTATTAAAATAATACAGGATCTAAAATCATTTATAAAATTCAGTCAAAAACTATTTTTTTAACAAAAGTTTTAAGTAATTATTTCTATCAGATTAATCTCTAAAGTTTGATATTTGAATTAAACTATAATCATGCTATGAAACATGGTTTTAACATTAATGGATGGTAAAATTCAGTCAAAAACTATTTTTTTTTACAAAAGTTTTAAGTAATTATTTGCTATCAGATTAATCTCTAAACTTTGATATTTGAATTAAACTATAATCATGCTATGAAACATGGTTTTAACCTTAATGGTTGAACACTAATCATCATCATAATTAAAAAAAAAAAAAGATGAATTGGCAAGAAAAAAATAAATTTATTTTTATTTAATTAACATAGTTGATTGAGCATTTTTTCAGTAAGGTCTTGTCAATTCAACTTTTTTACAAAAATAGATTGAATATAAAAAGATCAGCTAAATCTAGAGGAATTATGAGTGATTTCTGCAGATGATATAAAAAAATATATAAATTATTTAAAAAAATTTATATATACATAAACACATATATATATAGATGGAAGAAAAGTCTGTACTCTTTCGAATAACTTGATATCATAGATTTTAAAAATCTGTTAATGCCAACAAGTAGGAAGTTATTGGTTAGCTATCTGATGGTAGCTTTCAAATGAATTGATTATGCAAATGAAGACACTTGCAAATCCTATCTCATAAACCTCAATGCATAGGGAAAAATTTCTATTCACGATTTGTTCAACATTCAGTTTTGAACACTTTAAAAAGACTTCTTCAAAATTGGATGAATAGTATGCCAAAAATTGAAACAAAAATATTTTTATCTACAAATCATGTCACATGCCCTTCCACATCTGGTTCTGGAAATTTCTGGAGGTTTCCACAAACAATGTCATCTTTCTGTTCAATTGGCATAAAAAGTCACATTCACACTTGAAATTCAATGTACATATACAGTACAATGGCTGAGTACACTTAATGAAATGATTGCCATGATCATATGCTATGCTGCAGCTTGAATTTTATCAGAAAAACATCTCTCAATACAAACACTTAGATCTATCACATGTCAATTTCTTGAAATGTCCAAAATCAGGTTGCCCACAAACAGCAGCAACTTATGAGGCCACATCAACTTTCATTCTTGCATAGTGACAGTAAACGAGTTTCTTGAAATGTCCAAAATCAGGTTGCCCAAAAAAACAGCAGCAACTTATGAGGCCACATCAACTTTCATTCTTGCATAGTGACAGTAAACGATCTTCAAGATTGCATTATTATTGTTTATGTAGAGATTTCTACTGACACTCTAAGTAAAGACTGTGAGGAACTCCATACAACATGGTGCTCAATTGTACTTGGGTGCTGGTGGAAGACATTTTGAGCACATCTTTGATTAGTTTTCTTTGTTGGGCTTATGTAGAGATTTCTACTGACACTCTAAAGTAAAGACTGTGAGGAACTCCATACAACATGGTGCTCAACTGTACTTGGGTGCTGGTGGAAGACATTTTGAGCACATCTTCGATTAGTTTTCTTTGTTGATTAGGCTCTGTATTTTAAATTTATTGATTTAGGGTATTATGTTTTGGTGTTGGTTTGTTATTTACATGTTAGAAATAATGTCAACCCTTTGCATGGTAAAAATGTTTTTGTTTCATTTTTTAGTGAATTATTCATCTGATTTTGATGAAGTTTTTTTATAATATGTTCAGAATTGAATGCTAAATTAAGATTGTAATTGGAAATTTTCCCTATCTGTTATGATTTATGAAATAGGATTTGCAAGTATTCTTATTTGCAAATTCAGTTCATTTGAAGATCACCATCAGGTAACCCATCTATGACTTCCTATTTGTTGGCATTGACAAGTTTTTGAAATCTACAATATTTATCAAGTTATTTGGAGGGGGTACAGACTTTTCTTCCACCTGGTATACATTTCAAAGAAGATTTTATATACATATATATACACAAATAGTCCTTGAATTACAACAGAGTTCCTTTCCAATATCATCCTTTATAAGTAAATAACTTTTTTGATTCTTGATTTGTATGATTTCTGTTTTAATATTTTCATAAATTAGATTTCTGTTTAATTTAAAATGATTAAAAATATATAAATTTACATATGCATTTATAAATTACTTATTAACACATATACAGTTAAAGATATAAATACAAAATTAAGTTAAGAAAAATTTAAGAAATTTTTTCATCAATAGTATTATTTCTTTTAGTGGATGTGATAAGATTATGAATGAGATACAAAAATTGTGACAAGAGAAGCAAACATTTTCACTGCTGATTAGCAACTAACATGCCAAAGGCTGTGATAAGTTAAAAGTGTGAATTAGACTAGTGGCTATTGTGTATTGTTGAAAGGCTTTTTTTGCCTTTCAACAAATAGCTTTTCTAGCTTAATGGCAATGCTTCAATGCATATAAAAAGCAATATGATATATGTACATATATGCAGGCAACAAAGTTGAATTAGAGAATTTTTAATAATTTTTGGCCATCAAATTGTTATAAGTCAATGACTACCTTATATATATATATATATGTAAAATCTTGCAATTAAAAAATAATGTAGTATAAAAAATTTTATCATCAAGAACAACAAACATTTTTCAGATATAATTTATAGGAAAAAATTTAAAGCAAAAATGTATATAATAGAAATTTTCATAAAATAAAAATAATTGAAATCTGATTCCAGAAGGATTATGCTCTTTTATTATATTTTATGGCATAAATCAACTTAGAACTAAAATTTAAAACATAATTAAGAATTATTGGCTTATATCAATGTTTATCATTAATCTTATTATTATATACTAAAAGGTGTAATATAATAGATATAATAAAAATTTTATCCCATCTATAATTATCCATTCCTTATGTATTCTCATATAATTTAATGTATCAGGACCAAACTTCACATTGTGATTTTTCTATGATCCTATGATTAATATAGGATGCAAACTGGGTAAAGATTACCTCAGAGGATTGGATGTTTTGGAATTGCAATGAAAATGCATATTGATATTTAAATCCTTTGGATTTTTGTTCAAATTTGGGATGATGTCATAATCACTTAAACATATCATCAATACAAACAATGGCTGTTGTTACAAAATGTCATTGATGTATGCATCATTATAATGTATCATAGGTAATGCTACAAATATACAAAAGCACATAACATCATCAGATAAAAAAAAATTTTCAAGGCAATGCTGAATACTGTTATCATTTTATTTTCCATTGAAAAACATATTATCTGAACATATTCCCTTTTTAGTAAATAAATAATGATGCCACATACTTATTATACATTGATATTCAATGTGTTGGCTTTTATATGTTATATAAATTTAATAAAATGTATTTCAAATTATTTAGCCCCTTTAAAATTGGATTTTTAAAGTATTTTTACTCTAGGTGTATAATAAAATTTGAATAATTTTCCATTTTCATACTTTCCTCTATCAAAAAAAGGAAAAATAAAAGAAATTGGTAAATCAATTATGTCTTAGAATTGAGGAAATATGGAATATTTGTTAATAATCAAAATAATTAATAATTATTATTTTAATATAAAACTTCAATGAGCAGTAGTTATTTTATATTAACTTAAATTTTAAAAAATTTATAAAGGAATAAATGCAGAGTATTAACGTATCTTAACTAAATTATGTCATTAATGGGAATTCCAATAAAAAATCTTCCATTCACAATGGAAAATTATTTACAAAAAACTGTTTATTGTATATTTATTTATTTAATTGTAACAAATATCTTTAAACAGTAAATTTAAATTTATTTGCATACTGATTTAATGGAAATACTCTGGTCAAAATTAATCTTACATCATGAACAAAGATATTTCTTCCAGTATAGATGCTTGTTTATATGACTTAACAGTCATATAAACAAGCATCTATATTGGAAGCAACATCTTTGTTCAGATGTAGGAATAAAAATGTTAATATTTAAATAATGAAAGTTTTTGTGAAGCAATTTTTGAAATATTTAATAATTACAAATTAAGCTTAAAATATTCATATGAACTTTTAGTTTGGAACTAGTTTATTTAAATCTTTATAATGCAATTCCTTAACATTATAAATTATTAATATAAGATTGTCAGTTAACATATTTCCACCTAATGTACAGGTTTTTTAATTTCAATTAATATATTATTATTGCAAAGTATTACTGTGCTTTTTTGTTTTACATATTCTAATGATAAATGCTAATTTCAGTATCAGAAAATTATGATATTGAAATTAACATTTATCATACATCAAAATGATATATGTAGAATTAAGATTATTTATTTATATAATTATTTTAAATATATAATGTATCATGGGTAATGCTACAAATATACAAAAGCACATATCATCATCAGATAAAAAAAGTTTTCAAGGCAATGCTGAATACTGTTATCATTTTATTTTCCATTGAAAAACATATTATCTGAACATATTCCCTTTTTAGTAAATAAATAATGATGCCACATACTTATTATACATTGATATTCAATGTGTTGGCTTTTATATGTTATATAAATTTAATAAAATGTATTTCAAATTATTTAGCCCCTTTAAAATTGGATTTTTAAAGTATTTTTACTCTAGGTGTATAATAAAATTTGAATAATTTTCCATTTTCATACTTTCCTCTATCAAAAAAAGGAAAAATAAAAGAAATTGGTAAATCAATTATGTCTTAGAATTGAGGAAATATGGAATATTTGTTAATAATCAAAATAATTAATAATTATTATTTTAATATAAAACTTTAATGAGCAGTAGTAGGTTTATTATGTAGAATTCCAGATATGTGATAATTATTTATAATTATACAATAATAAAATAATAGACCATTCAGTTATTTTCTCTTTTAAATTTATTTTTGTAACAAAATCAAAATAATTTATCATATGAATGCAAACAAATTTCAAATGTATAATTTCTGCTTGTAAAATTTCTTTTGGAAAAAATTTCAATTTGTGTGATTTTAATTTATGAGATTAGTCTTGATGTAATCATTATTTAAAGAAACTTGTACCTATGTTATCTTGTAATTTTTTCAAGGTACTTGTATTTTCCATCATAATTGCTAGAAAATAATTTATAATTTCTTTTTGCTGTCATAATTACTTTAATTATATAACTTCCAGATTAAGTTACAGGAGAGCATGATTATGTTAATTGTGCAAGTTGATTCAAAACCAGTTTTACAAATAATTGGAAATGAAAGTCTTAATAATAATCAATGGCACCACATATCTATATTAATTGATGAAAAGTGAGTATATTTTATTTCTAAAGTACTACTATTTTTTTAAAGAATACAAAAAGTTTATATTATAGTATTAACTTGTATCATTTTAATTCTTAAGTACTTAATTGATATTTATAAATTATAGTAATAAATTTATTTTAAACTATATTTAACATATCATTGTTATTTATAAAATCATATACATAAATTTTTGAAGCCTAATGAAATTAAATGTGAATCAAAAAAGCATCAAGAGTGATCAGTATTTATCTGCAGTTGAACTTCAAGAACCATTGATATTTGGTTCAAATTCAGAGAATTATTCAGGTAAATTTATAAAATTTTGCTGTTTTTCTTGAATTTTTATTTATTTATTCAAATAATTTCTATATAAATGTTTTCATTTAATAATTTATATATACATAAAAGAACATTTAAATAGACTCATTTTTTTTTTTTTTTTTTTATTATTTGTAACGCCTAGATTACTTTTGAATAATTTGGTTATAAGAAGAACTAAAACAAAAAAATGAAATAAACTTATATAATTTAGTTTTATCTGCAGACAAAAATAATGATATATAGAAAATAAATAAATTAGAATTAAAACTAAAATAAATACAAGATTTATACATTTATTAATAAAATAAATTTAAGGTCTTAGATAAAACTTACATCATATCTCTCCTATTTCATCTGTTGTTGTCTTGCTTATAGAAGTATTAAGTAAGCAGTTAATTTTTAACATATTAGTGATCAAGTGATCTATGCAGATAATGTCTCCTGAGAGCTTTAAATCTGCACTTTTTTCAAAACTTTTTATTTTTTTAATATAAACCTGAATGAATAAATATTTTATTTTCTGATAAGTTTTTTTTTATGAAAAAAAAATCATTTTCCTATAATAATTTATTGATTTTTAATGGATTTTTGTGTAATTTAATAGACCTCCTTATTCAAAATTATATGAATAAACAAAGTAAAACAAAATATATTTCAATCATAAATCTTTTCCCCAATGTCAAAATAAATGTGATTTCTATTTTATTTGTAAACGGAGGAGTGGTTGTTATAACCCCAGGTAATCTAGAGTCATTTGGAGGTGATGTGTCAGTACAAGCAGCATGCCAATAAGCACAATAAAACATAATCACAAAGTATGAAGTATTATTCTTCAAATTTGACAGCTTCTAAACACATTCTCTGATATATGTTTTTGTTTTTATTGTAATAATTTCAAACTAAGAAAAATTTTTATTTTTTACAGATTTTTTTTTTAATTGTATGTAAAATATATAAGTTATGCTAATAGATTGAATTTTTGAATCTGTTCATTTTTATAATTAATAATAACTAAGTAATTTAGGTTTAATTTAATGAGAAAAGATTGAAAGTATTATAGTCATTATACAGTATATTGTGATAAAAGAATCAGAATTTGTGACTTGTGTGTCTCATTTCTGATTAGAGTATAATAATCATTTCTACAAGTTTTATTTTTTTCTTACTAATATTTACTAGATAAAGTAACAAATAAAAAACTTGAACTATATATTTTAAACAACTTCTTTCAGAATTTTTATGAAGTTCTTTTAAAATTTATTAGTTTAAATAGAAGAAAGAGATAGTTGCATTTGAGAACCTGTTAAATCATTATTCAAAATTTAGTAAATAATTTTAAATAAAACTTTGAAGTTAGATAAATAATATATTAAATTAATTAAAAAAATGGAATTTAGTTTAAAATTTTTCTGAGTAAATATAATCAAACTGTTTAATAACTTGTTTATACATATTTAATAACTTTAATTTATTTAACTTATATTTAATTTAATAACTTGTTTATACATATCATAGTATGATGCGAAACCAGTGACTGCATGCTGCAAAGCAATGACATTTTTAGAAATTATTAATTATGAATATTAGAATATTTTATATATGGGAATAAATAAATTTTTTTCACAAAATTTTTCTTACACATGAGTATATATGATATATATATTTTTTTTAATAAAAAGTGCTGAATAACTAATGCTTCTAGATTAAAAATAGACAGATTAATAATGCTCAATTATATTTGATATTTGTTTCAGAAATTGTTTAATTATAAAAAAATTCGAATCCATCTTGTTTCACCAAAAAATGCATATTTATCAAAACTCTTAACAGGACTGTTAATAAATTATTTTGTCTTTTTAAGAGCTTTGACAAATATGCATTGTTTAGTTATCTCATCATGTTAGATTATTAAGTTTTTAAAAAAACATGAAGTTTGATAAATAAAATTTCCAGGTGAAAGAAAATTAAAGGTTCTGCTTAAATATATATTAAATAAGATTGATAACAAGAAATAATTGTCATGATTATTCCCTTGTAATCAGAATTATGTTTAAATTTATATTATTTAATTCTAATTTTTCTTTTATTTGATTCTGATCTGAAATAATTAACTAATATTTACAATTATTTTTATCTCTATTTAGGATTAATTGGATGTATTCGTAATGTATATCTTAACAGAAAATTTATTGATAGTCGAATATTAATGGAAAGAGCTCTAGTCAAAAATCAAATATATTTAGATAATTGCCAACTAGTCAATCCTTGCAGTAATCGAAATGTCTGTGAACATGGTGGATTTTGTTACTTAGAAAAAGGGGAATTATTATGTAATTGCAGTAATACTGGCTATACTGGAAAAACATGCCATTTTTGTAAGTAAAGCCATTTCATTTTGAAGATCATAATTTACAATATTTTGTATCATTTTATCATTTTCATCAATACATTTCAAACAAATTATTATATTAGCTTGAATATAAAACAAGATCTTTTTTAAAAGATTCTGAAATAAATATATGATTATTTGAAAAATGATCAGCCATTTTATAATGATGTTATGTAGCTATATGAAATATTTTTTTGTAAACTATTTTGAGATTTTACATAATTCTGTTAATATGAATTAAAATTTTTAAATATTTTATTATCTATTTAAAATAAGCTATTGCAGTCATATATATTTTTCTAGAGATAATATATATCTTAAAACATGTAGCATAAAATTTTTATTGCTTATAAAATGTCAAAATAATGTATAGATAATATATCATTTATATATTTTCTTAGTAAATAACATTGTATATTATACAATTTTTGTTTTTATATAAACAGTACTTGTATTATTTTACAAAAACAAATACAGTAATTTGATAATTCATAAACTATAATGGCACCTATGACATTTTAATGATTATATATCATTCTCAGGTATTACACTGCTCCATTTTTAAAAAACATCTAAAATCAGCAAAAAGAGCAGAGAAAATACAGAAATAAATAAATTAAAAATTTCTTTTTCAACTTAAAATAATTTTATTGAAGTGCTTTTGACCCTTTGGGTCCTCTTCAGCATCAACATAGAGCAATATAAACTTTGGAATGCAGTTTTGAATTGAGTTCTAAAACAAACTACAAAATATAATTAGCAACATTTAATTTAGTTTAATATATTATTAATTTTTAGATAATACTAATTTAATTTTTATATTTATAAGTATATTTATAAGTATTATATTTATATTTTATTAACGTATTTTAAATTTATGGCATTATTTTTATTATTAAATATTAATTTAATATGTATTTTAATTATACTATCTTTTAAATTAGTGTAATTACTAAATATTTATTGTGATGTTTCGGTAACCTTATTTTTCCATAAAGTCTATTATTTTTTTTATGCAGGTTTCTTTAATGCAAAAATGCAGAAGAATGTCGTTTTTTTTTTTTTTTTTTTTTTTTTTTTTTTTTTTTTTTTTTTTTTTATTCTTTTTTTTTTTTTTTTTTTTTGAATAGCTGAAAGTGTTTTTGAATAAATAGTTTATCTTACTTATTTGGCTTATAATTTATTTTTATTTAATATCTACAGAAGAAGTATTACATTATTAATACTTTAATAACACATGATCCTGGAATATCATTAATGCCAGCATGCATTAATATTGATGATTTTAAATATTTAGTAAATCACAATATTTTTTTATTTTTTTAGATAGCTACTTAAAATCTTCAGGATATTTTCTTTTTATTATTTCTTCTTTGATTTTGTAACAGATTTCAATTTTTGAAACTTGGCCTAAAAAAATAATTTAATTCTATATATTTTGTTTTCCTTTTATAAAAAATATTTTAAATTGTAATAGAGAAAGTTTAAGTATTTTATTATAAAATATTCTTGCTTTAATTTGACTTATTTTTTTATTTATTTAAAAGAAATTTTCTGTTTTGCTCATATATATATGTTACAAGACAAACCCAAATCCAGGAAATACTAGAATTTCCTACTCAAAACAAGAACATCCTAACACTTGTCAGATATTCTATAGTCGACGACAAGTTAAGAATGTAGCACTGTAGAAGCTGTAGATATTGTTTACAGCTTTATCACTCCAACATAAGAAATAGTCCTTCACGGTAACGCGAATAATTTAATGATATCGTTATCAAAACAGAAACTGACATGCAGTGTGAAATACCTAAAATACTAAAATCTATGTGTTAATGATTAAAAATCAACAGTATAAAAAATACGAAAATAATTCATTTTTAAATATTTACCCATCATTCATTTCTTTTCATCATGGCGTCGTCATCTCCAAAGAAGTTCTATCGTTGTTTCGGAAGAGGAATTGTTTTGAATAGCCAAACACGGCAGATCGTTTTGAATGTATATTCAAAACTTCGAATGCAAAATCCGTCGATAT
>AYEL01052750.1:0-12739 GCA_000484575.1 Olivierus martensii
ATTTTTTTTATTATGGGGAGGCTCTTGATACCCTATCCTTTTGGGTTTTGCCAATGTATCTTGTTAATAAATAAAATAAATTTATAAATAAACGTTTTATTTATCATAAGCAAATAAAAATACAATATTTAATATCTTATCAGTAACGACAATATTGATTTTAAAAAATTGTTTAGAAGTGTAAAAATAAATTCTATATAAATCAGTAGCAATACTATAAGTTATTCTCCCCTTTTTAAAAACCGTTCCTCCCTATTATTGATAATCGTACAGTCCCGCGTATTGATATCTTCTGCTAATCCAGTGAATAGACCGGCATAGCTTCCACAGTGCTACATTCTTAACTTGTCATCGACTATAGTATTTCCTAGAGCAAACTCAAAATGGCAAACATTTCTTATTCAAAGTCTGGAATTTCTAGTTTTTCCTAGTCCAAACTTAAAGTGGCAAACAGTTAAAACAAAAGTCTTTCATTTCTACGTATTCCCGCTCAGAGATTATTGCTAGCAGAAATTTCTTTCTTTAGAAAATATCTGCAAGGATAAACAAATCTCCTTGAGGAAGACGATTATTGCTAGCAGAAGTTTCTTTCTTTAGAAAATATCTGCAAGGATAAACAAATCTCCTTGAGGAAGACTGCAACCTGCACCAGTGGAAGTACAGGGAAGTACACCTGCTTTCAATGAATGAAGCATTGTATATCTTAATTATATTTGTGCAAAAAGAATAACATTTTGTGTAATTCTAAATGCTACAAAAGCCTTTTTTGCAAAAATAAATAAGAGGTACCTCCTGTTCATCCAGCTTAGCCACAACCATCGACACAAGTACACGTGCAGCTAACTGAACGAGTCCAATGACAAAATAGGGATGACAGCTTTGCACATGAATGCTTCAAATGCAAGATAACTGAAATTGAATGGAAGTTTATTGTAATGTTGAATGCTAAATAATTAGTTTCAATGTTGGAAATAGTATATTTAACAGAACTTAATATAATATAATTCAATAATTTTTATCTAATAAAATATGATCATTATATACATCCGGAATAAAAAAATGATATACTTTTTAGTAAATATTTTACCTTTAATTAATAACCATTCTCATCACACACTGAATCAGTTGTTGAATCACTGTCAGTCAATGAAATACAGAGTGGTTCACAGACTTCTATAACATATCTGACTTGCTCATTTTGTGGAATAAGAAACAGGAATTAAAACATCGCTGTTTTCTGCTTCTTTATCACAAAATTCAATTACATTGTGTAAAATTTTTTTGTCCCATTTCGAAAGGCTTTGTTGCAACTTGTGCTAGCCATCACAAATAGAAAAAGGTAAGCAAAAACACTAAGATGACAAATAACAGAAATATTCAAAGAAAAGTAAATCGAAACCAAAACCATTCCCACCTGTCATTATACTGCAACTCTCCCTTTCGCGTTTGGACTCAACCACCTTAGCTAGGCATGGCTTTCGTGGACAGACAATAGTTGTGTTTTTATTTTTGTATTTACAGTAATACGTGAATACAAACATTGTTGATTAATTGATGTTGATGCATATTTTTATTACTTGACAGGAAATAATTTTATTATTTTTTATTATTTCATTTTTTCTACAGGAAATAACAATGAAATTATTATTTCCTGTAGAAAAAATGAAATAAGGTAAATTGAAAGCATAGCTAACTCTCATTCATTATTACATAGTTGAATTTAAATAACTGAAATTGCCAATTTTTTTTATTTTTATAGACAAATATTTTCTATTCAGAATATAAAATGATGATACATATACTGGCATTATGAAATTTATACAACTGTACGATAAACAAAAACGTTATATCTAAAGACGTGAAGCAACAGTTATAGTCTCGAACCAAGAACATCAAGAAATACGTGACTTAATCTCAAATACAGATTTTTCTTCATAATAAAAACTTACATGAAAAAAAATAAAATAATCAGTGATTGGAAAAAAGATGATAGATTAAATAATAAATCAGTAGTAGCATAAAGAATTCAATAATTTTTATAAAATTCTGTTGTTGTAAGTCAAATTGTTGCGTTGTTATGGCAATGACGGTTCGTTTCTCTACACGTGGTAATGATAGTGACAATTGGGTGAATTTCCTAATGCCCCTTATCTTGCCTCATAATTGAACAAACATGCACAGGTATTTAGATTTACATGTATAGATATTATATATATATATGTTGCTGCAAATAACATAAATATATATTTATATAATAATATATATATATATATTCGCAGCATCTATATATATATATAGATGCTGTGAATAACACGTGGTCATTAAGCCTAGCCAAAGTTTAACATAAGTACCACATGGTCACTATTGTTATGCTGCAAATAACATATATATATGTTATTCGCAGCATCTATATATATATATATATATAGATGCTGTGAATAACACGTGGTCATTAAGCCTAGCCAAAGTTTAACATAAGTACCACATGGTCACTAAGCTTAATTAAAGTTTAACTTAAGTATATTAGGCTAAGTAATGTAAGCTATAATAAATAGAAATTTACAGAAAGATTTAAAAAAAAAAACTTAAAAACCTTTTAATATGAAATCTTAAGTTCAATAATTTGACGAAATAATATACATCACAATACTCAATATCCGCCATTAAAAGCAGTCACATTGGGTTATAATGGTCATGTGCAAGAATCACATGTCTATTATCGTTCAATGAGACTGCTCAGTTACTAAGGACACGATCATAGTAATCTAATTCTATCGGCCAGCTAACATGTCACGTGATCATTGTAACCCAATGAGGTTGATCAAATAGCATTGATCTTCCATCTTTGATTGTTATCAAGTAATTTATGCCAATTACAATATATAAAATCAATTTCTAATAATCAATACCTATTTGTTAAGGAATTTACACAAAAAAATTTACAAACAAAAGTTGTTTCATAAAAATCCATTCAGCTGTTCTTGCGTTATAAGCGAACATACGTTCTCAGGCATTTCAGATTTATAATATATATAGATTTGTGCAGTTTTCTCTTTAAAGATGAAGGAACTATATCATGGGTCAATACTCAATTTTATCCAGTATGCAGTGGCGTATTATCCTACAGGCAAAAAGGACAATTGTTGGGGCCCCCATCAACAGCAGGCCCAAGCATATTCTATAAACTCATTTTTGTAGTAAAAATATCGGAAATTAAATTTCTGTCCCATATCTGGAGATCCTAGATTGCAAGTATAATGCAGGCATATCGCAACATATGAAATACAAACACCTTGGTGCAAGGCAGAGGACATTGCCATATACAGAATAGCCCTATGCAATGACTCTATCTGATAATGTATTTTCTACAAGACCTTAGAGCCTCATTCCATCCCAATTCTGCTGATGAGGACTAAAGGACTTCCAGCAGCCTTATGGCATCATGGTGCCACAGACCCCATGAAGCCATAACATGCTGCTGCCAGCATGATACCTTCTACTATCATGCTTCTAACTCCAGTTAAATAGAATCTGTCAAAACAAAAAAAGCCTGCATATTTAGTAAGATAGTAACTTATTGTTTACAATTACATAGCTATAGCATACATACAGCATGGTGAGGGTAAGAATTTTTTGGCCTCCCCTTGTAAATATTTTATGTAAGTAAAGGAGCTCTTATAAAGAGAAATTATTTTGCTTTAGCTCACAGTAAAAGATCAACTTCCAACATAGTTAGATACATTCACTATTTATTGAATTTAGAAATGAAAGGAAAATTACTAATGTAATGTATTAGTCAGTAATAATATATTAATAATAAATTTTAATATTTAAATCAATTTTAATTTTAGGAGGAAAATACTATTGTCAATACCTTAAAGCCATGCATGCAGTTATTAACCTTGTCACGTCAGCTTCATAATAAACAATTTACTTGTAAAGATGGCTCTCCCAATATAAATATCAATGAAGAAAATTTTGAGGTATAACTTTTTTGATGAATAGCTATTTTTATA
Organism: Olivierus martensii; assembly: GCA_000484575.1. NCBI lineage: Eukaryota > Metazoa > Arthropoda > Arachnida > Scorpiones > Buthidae > Olivierus > Olivierus martensii. The sequence continues at coordinate 4,017 of AYEL01052750.1, forward strand.
TTTGTATAAAGTAAAATAATTTTAATACATTATTGAATTTTTCAAACTTTCTTAAATGGTTAAATATTAAAGTAAATTAAATTTTATAAAATTAATATTTTCTTGTTTTCATATAATAATTTTTTCTAATATTTTCATAATCAATGGTAATATTTTAATTTTATCTAATGGGAAAACTGATTTCAATAACTTTAAATTCTTTCTCTATATTAATAAGAAAAATGAAAACAATGTAAGTTCTATTGGGAAAAAGAAGTTAAAATTTATTATAATCTTTTCAACTACAACTAAGTTTTTATCTTTGACATTTATAGAATCAAATATAAATACAATTTTCTAAAAAAAATCATAATTATTATAATAATAATAGTTTTTAGACTTTGTTGACTTCAGCATTGAATATAGGTAGTCCTCAACATATGTCAGGGCTTTATTCAAATCCCAAAGTCATAAGTCAGAGTGTTTGGAAATCAGAAATGCTTAAAATTTATGGATTGTCCATTACCAATATTTATTATTACATTTCATTTTATTATAATAAACTTAGCAAACATAAAAATACAAGGATGCTTCTGATATACTAGATTATTGTGCATGAACTTGTGTTCATGTGAATTGCATTGATTGATTATGAAATTTATTGATTATATCATTTTTTTAAATATGAGTGGTCATAAGTTGAAGACTACCTGTATTTCATTTTCTGCAGACAGGACTGCCAAGAGGGGATGACATCTGAGACTTTTGTCATGGGCCTGGGATCAAAAAGGGCCCAACTGTCAGGCCTGATGTGTCACATAACGTGTTTGGTAATTTGCAGGACCACTGCCAGAGTGTTTTTCTACTATCCAAAGCAATTGTACCAAAATAAACTATTTTATATATAACAGTATTTTGAGAGATGAAAATTTTGTGATTGTACAGTATGCAACTGTATAGTGTAGGCTGGGAGTGATATGTAAGGATCTTTTATATAAACTGGATGGATTGCTCAATGTTAGAAAAACAAAGTTGGCAGAAATGTTATAATTTCGGCCAAAAACATGGCAGATGTGAACATATATTCGACAATATAGCAAATTGACTTTGTTTTGGTGGCCAGACATATCCTATTTATATTAATAAGTGTGATAGCTAGGTCCTAGCAAAGTCAATTTGTTATATCATTGAATTTACGTTCGTGTCCGCCATGTTGTTAGCCAAAACATATAACATTTCATCCAACTTCATTTTTCTAACATTGAGCAGTCCATTCAGGGTGGTATGTAATGTATGGAATTTTGAATTTATTGTACAGTTTTTTAAATAAATATTTAATGCTTTATATGACTTTTTTATTAAACTGAAGTAATGCACTTTTTTAAATGAGGCCTGGATCGCAGACTTGTTACCGACCCTTAAATTTCTCTTGGTGACCTGGCTGTAAATAATATTATTGTATTAATTTAGATATGAAAATAATAATTTTATATAATTTAAACATATATCAGTAAATAATCCAAAGCTTCTAATCATGTAATTCATTTGGTTATATAGTTAAATTCTTCTTATTTTTCAATAGAGTTATGAATTTTTATTTAATTTATTAAATACCCTGCTAGTGTGATTTGGAAAATTTTAAAAATAATGATTCTAGAAATGTATGGACATACCAATTTTTGAGTTAGAGTTTTACCTTTAATGACAACAAAAGTTGAATTTTCCTAAATAGATCAGGGTTAAATTTTTGCAATATTATGAGGAAAGAATTAAAATAACTGTTAAAATTATTAAGTACAACAATTCACACACTTAATTATAATGACAAATAAATAGCACTAACGGCAGTAGTGACTTCAAACGTATTTATTACGAAGTAATTAAGAACGAAGTATTTTCAGTCTATCAGCTAGACCATCATCAGCATTTACACTATTTTAAAAAGAGAAAATATATAGAACTTGTGTTCTTAAAATTTTTAAATTCAAATTGTGTATATACCGAATTGTGTGAGCTTAAAGTTTAATTTGGTTATAGAATTTAGATTACATAGGTATAAACACGATACAAATATAATTATTATTATATAAATTAAAATTTGTAACAAAATGTGTATAAAATTAATAAAAATAAAATAACAATGAAAATAAAAATAAAACGTCTTTGTGTTCAGCTATGTACTACGTTGTCCAGTGTTAGGCGGCGTTGGTTTCACACTTGTTTCTCTATGACGTAACGCCATGCGGACTATAAGTCTATTTGTGGTTTATCGTTAATAGTGATGTTCTGCCTGCTGATTCAATGTAATTCCAGTGCTTCAGCCAAATATTTATGTTTAGCATTATTGACTTTTCTAACTAGTTTCACATCATCCCACTTTATTTGGAGGTCATCCTCGTATGCCTTCGTGGACAGTGTTGTAATTAATCTGCCATGTTCAATATCAGATGTATGTTCCCGGATGTGGTGCTTTACAGCTTTATCCGTGACTCCTACGTAGTATTCTTGTCTATTGTTGGTAATATTGGATAAAGGTATAGAGCAGGGTGTAGAGTATACTCCAGCAAAGTCAAGTTCTGGTCTCTTATCTTTATCATTGCATAATAATTGGAAGACTGTTGGGTTCCTCCTGTAGGTAATTTCTGCTTGTGTCTTACCAACTATATTTTTAACCACTCTAGTTTTCATCATTCTAAACGAGACACAAACCCTATGTGTGTCATGACTCGAGTGTGTAACATTATTGGAAACGGATGAAACACCCTGCGCTTTCATAGATATTGATTTCTGAACTTTACTATAGACTTGATTTATAAATAATCTTGAGTAACCGTGTTGGACGGCTACTTTGTATATTCTCTGTTTTTCCATTATCACTACTTGGGAAGTATTACAATGGGGATATATAGCCTAGAGTATATGGGAAACTAGTTAGAAAAGTCAATAATACTAAACATAAATATTTGGCTGAAGCACTGGAATTACATTGAATTAGCAGGCAGAACATCATTATTAACGATAAACCACAAATAGACTTATAGTCCACATGGCGTTACATCATAGAGAAACAAGTATGAAACCAATGCCGCCTAACACCAGACAACATAGTACATAGCTGAACACAAAGACGTTTTATTTTTATTTTCATTGTTATTTTATTTTTATTAATTTTATACACATTTTGTTACAAATTTTAATTTATATAATAATATTTATATTTGTATCGTGTTTATACCTATGTAATATAAATTCTATAACCAAATTAAGCTTTAAGCTCACACAATTTGGTATATACACAATTTGAATTTAAAAATTTTAAGAACACATGTTCTATATATTTTCTCTTTTCAAAATAGTGTAAACGTTGATGATGGTCTAGCTGATAGACTGAAAGTACTTTGTTCTTCAGAAATAAATACGTTTTGAAGTCACTACTGCCGTTAATGCTATTTATTCGTCATTGACTTAGTGTTATAGGCAGTTTATATATCTTGTTACAAATAAGTTAATTATAAATAATTCTTTATAAAATCAAATAATATTTAAAAACTATTAAATATTAAAGCATATTAAATTTTTAAACATTTAAGATTGACATAGAAAAATAATAACAAGGAAGTAAGATGGAAAAATGAAATGAAAGAAAGATGATAAAAAGACTCTCTCATTATAAAAGTAAAAAAAAAATAGAACAGTAATAAATAAAATGGAAATATGCATTGTCCCTATGATAACCCCATTGCTTTACTAAATTTTTAATAAAAAGAAAAGTATTTCTAGCTAATATGAAAATATTCAAGTTCAAAATATCATAAGAGCCATCATAAGTCAAATGATCAAAAGTCGGGGACAACTTGTATTATTAATTTCCAATATATTAGACTTAGATTATTTTCTCTAAAATTATGGACATATGCATTTTATATTTATACATTTTTATCATATTTCCCTTTCTATAAATAAGATAAAAATATGTGCTTGAAATACTTAAGCAATATCAATTAATTTTGCTTACAGGCATACCTCGATTATCGCGGTGCATGCAAAAATTTCTGGCCAGATGAGATTTTTGCTTTAATTTCTGAAGACTATAATAGTTTGCATTTCTTTTCCTATTGCCCTAATTGATGACAATAAAGTTTTATTATACAGTACAGTGCTTTTGTCTTCTAAATTGGATTGTTGCACATAGCTAATTATAGAAGACTGTATCGTATTAAATTTAGCCAAAGTTTTCTTATAAGTTTTTGTAACATAAACTTCTTATAAAATAATATTAGTGGTAATATTTATAATATAAAATTCTTATATTAGTGGTTATATAAAAAAATAATTTACTTATAAAAAAATTTTTATAAACTATTATACTGGTAGTCCTCAACTTATGACAGAATTCCATTCCAATGTCTCTGTCATAAGTTAAGGACTATTTAAATTCTTGATTTGTTTGATTTCTGTTTAATATTTTCATAAATTAGATTTCTATTTAACTTAAAATGGTTAAACAAAGCTTTCCTCACCTTCTTTTATTAAGTTAGAATTTTCATTAGTAGTGTTATTTTTCTTATTGGATATGACAGAAATAAATTATGATGAGATACAATAATAAAGCTTTGCTTGCCAACTAATGACAATGATGTGATGCATATATAAAAGCAATGTGATATATGTATATATATGCAAGTGGCAAAGTTGAATTAGAGAATTTTTAGTAATAATTTTTGACTGTCATAAGTGTGAATTGTTATAAGTCGAGTCATTGTAAGTCCAGTCATTAGTGTCTAAAAGAAAGTCAACCATCTTGTCTAAACTTTGTAATGATAAGATACTTTTTACCAGCTATCAGCACTCTGGAGTATATATAATCTCTATTTTCAACAAAACACTTAATCAGAATAAAAGAATACATAGGGCCACTTCTAGAAATTTATCACAAAGAATTAAAGAGCTATACAGTTTAGTTCTAAGCAATTTAGTTCTAGAATTAAAGAGCATCAGGAAGATATAATGAATGACAACCTAAATACTGCATTTGTTCAAAGGTTTCTATGAATATAATTTATCTATTGAATGGGAGAAAGCAAAAGTTGTGAAAATCTGTTATAATAAGAAAGATTTATTCTTAAAAGAATCAATTATAATTGCAGAAAAGAAAAATTATGAATGTTATTAATAACCAATCAAGTACAGCCATTTCCACAGTTTGGCAATATGTAGCAAACTGAAATATATAATTAACAACACTATTGTAAATAATTTTATATCATTTTTGTGAATTATAATATTAATTTAATATTATGCATAGCAAGTTTTAACTATGTATATTTGAATTCTATTTAAATTTATTCTACTCATTTTGTAATAATCTGTAGCTTATTTAGTCAAAACAAATGATAAACTTTTAAAATTTTGTGATATTTTGAAACTGTATTTTAGATTTTTCAGGATGTATACAAAAAAAAATGTTTTAATGAAAATGGTACTTCTACCAAAATATTTTTCAAATAATAAAGCTAATTATCAAAAAATATAACAGAATTTAAAAAATTATTAGGTCAATATTGTAGTTGACTATAAATATTAGGATTTTCATTCAAAACAGTAAAAAACTTAGTTATTTTAAAGTCTCGTGATCAAAATCAAAAATCATCAAATTAAAAGTATTAGAAACTTTAAAAGTTATTTATTTATTTTTATTAAAAATAGTTTGTAAAATAATTAGAAATAAAAATTCATATGTATTTTGGTCTCCTATTATAAAACTTTCATCAGTAGACTTCAGGATTTACATAGACACAAATAAAAAATTTAATATTTTTCAATTTTTTAAAGCTTGAAGATTTATATTTAAAAATTTATTTTCAAAAATTATTATTTAAATATTTGTTTTATCAATACACAGGGATTTTTATTTTGAATAATTCTTTTATATATAATTACATATCACTTATGATATTATGAGTTCAAAAACATCATCATAATATTTTTACTGGATTTGGGTTGCAATGAATTTTAATGTCTTTGTATTTTTAAAACAAATTAGTATTTGTGATTTTTTTTTTTTTTATATCATAGCATTGAGGATCATTCATAAACTATGTCACATTATTTAAACATTTTTGCCCCTCTTCCCTTTGTAATTTGGATTGACCCCTCCGACTTTGATGTCACAAATTTGAAGATTCTTTCTCTGCTTAAAAATTTTTTTCTCCATTTTACATAAAAATACAAAAAATCATAAAATAGTAGAAAATATGAATTAATTTATACTGATACTTTGTTATGCATATTCTGCTTCCTAAGCTTAAAAGAAAGTTTGTTAAATATATTCTTTATTTTCCCAAATAAACCTTCAAACAATTTTGGATATAAATATCTTAGAATTAGATATGTAGCTTTACATTTTATAACAAGTTTGTTTCCAAATAATATTACAATCTTTATTTTTTGAATAATTAAGCATAATCGTTTTATTGAAAAAATTTTTTTTTAATCATAAAGATATAAACAACTAAATATTTTACAGTATGATATACAGTTTTCAGAACTTCCTTCCCTCTCCTATATCATTTATCATCGTAAATCTATTACAACTTCCTCATTAACAGTGTGATAGATATAGTTTATGGATGCTCACTGCAGCTGGTTGTTTAAAGCTGATAGTATTAATAATAATATATTATAATAGAATCTAATAAGGGGAATGTATAAATCAAATATTGCAAACCAAAATAACTCTAGTGAATTAAATTATAATTGATAAATATTTTTAAAATTGGGACTATAGTGCCACACTCTATTGACTTAATAATTAATTCATTAACTTTAGTATAAATAATTGCACTGTAATCCCAATTTTAAAAAATAATTATTTATTACAATTTATCTCTAACTCTAATCCATTAAGAGTCATTTGGCTTGTTATGTTTGGATTAATAATAATAATGTAAAATATGAATTTATGGCTTTAATTTAATATAAATTAAAATTTGAGTAAAAATAAATTTTAATATTAATTAATAATAAAATAATTATTTCTGCAAGATATCTAAAATATTTTCTAGATAGCTGGCACTACTATTTCCAACAAATATAAAATACAACAAGCAGTATATGCAGTACATCTATTTTATTCTGTGAGCAGTAACTGAAGAGACATTGGTTCACAGCAGAAAAGAGACATATTTTGAGCTGTTATTAAAGGAAGAAGATATGCCCATGATATAAAGAAAAAAGATGTATCAATATGCATGTCTTTTCCCCTAGTTACTATATTGAATACTGAATCAAAACTATTTAGCATTTTAATTTCAATTACTAAAGTAAGAAAATAATGTGTTTAGATAAAAATATATTATTTATTTTAATTTAATATAAAACTGTGTATTTTAAGTCTTTCATTATGCCATATTGTACTGTTTTTGATTTTACTAACAGCAATAAGAGAACTAATTATATTTTTCTTAAAGATGGTGAGTATCATGCTAAATGAATTCTGTTTGTACTACAGCATTTGCATTATATTTGTATAACTGGGAATGGTAACCAAATCAGATTATGCAAGCTACTAAGCTGTTGTAGGAAAAAGTTTTCCTGATCAATGTAAATGGGAATTTTATGACTCAAAGCATATTTTTGTTTTGTTTTATAATGCACACTATTACTGTTAGATATAATGCAAATTGAAATCACACAAAGTGGATATGGAAATATATATAATTTCACTATTTTTTGTTTTGCTAACAAACTTCAATTTAAAAAATTTAACACCTTGCATCAGAATTTGATGGAAGCCTGCACATTTATTTTACATTTTAATTTTTAGGTCCTGTTTATCCAGGTGAAATTCAAGCATTAATCCCTTCTCAAACTAGTGATCAACTACCAGAAGATTCCGCTCATAGTTACTTGGATTGCCTGTTGGAATTAATGGTTTCTCAGGTAAATTACAATAAATTTTGAAAATTTAGATTTTGATGTAATGTTTTAAAATATTTATATAAAATAAATATTAAAAATAACAATACCTAGTTTATGAATTTTTCCAATCTTTTTAAATTTATATGAGAGAATCAATTTACTAAAGATAAACTGATAATACTGAAAACTAATAAATTCTAAAATTAAACATTATAAAATGATATACAGGCATACCTCACTTTATAGTGAATGCTTTAAAACACAGCCATCTGGCTATGTTTTTTTAGGCCTAATGCTATTGTGCACTTAATGAATAATAGTGTAAATATGTTTTCAGGCTTTTATATGCATTAGCAATGCATTCATGGTCATTTTCATGGTTACATTCCAGACCACCACTGTGATTCACTTTACAGTGATGGTCTGGAATGTAACCATTGCAATAATGAGGTATGCCTGTATTTAATTTACATTTAAATTTAATTAAATTAAATAAATAAATCATTTATTGTATAATACATAAAAAAATAATTTTTATTAGCTATAATAATTGATGATTGGATAAATAGCCAAATTTAATTTATGTATATATTTATTACATTTTAGAATGTCATAATTATTAGGCATATAATAATGGAAAATAAAAAATGTACAGGGTGCATCGGCTAAATCCGGACAAATTTCAAATTGAATTTCCTGCCATATTTTATGTCAGTGCTACAATGCTGCTGACGTTTTAGTAAGCCAGACAGATGACGCGTTTGAGGATAAGTACAAAATAGCTGATCAGTTAAGATCGAGTGCAGAATATAATCGGAGAGCAG
>AYEL01052752.1:0-45292 GCA_000484575.1 Olivierus martensii
AAGGGGTAGGGTTGATGCATGTAGTGATCTATAGCTTGAAACGTCAAGGTTGTTTTGGCAACTCTGTGTAAAAGAGCGTCCCGGTTCTGTTAATGTCTTTTCGTGCCTGAAGCGGATGTGTAGCACATCGAAAACGTTTGCTTGTATTTAAACTAATAAATTTAGTTTGATACTTTACTGCAAGAAGTGCTGTGTTTTTATTTAAATAGTATTATTTATATATTTTCTTAAAGTTTTTCTAAAAATATCCATTTCTTCCTCTACTTCATTCACAAATGTGGCATTATATATATGATTAACTAGTGAATTTTTATACGTTTCCATAGTATACAATAATTTAAGGTACTTCCTTTTTGCATCGGAGATAGCTACCTTCAGACATATTCTTTTAGTGTTTTTTAGTACTAATTTAGACTCCACAGTTAATTTAATTCTATGAATACATAGAATTAAACTTCAAGAACACTGAAATAAAGGTTGGTAGAGCACAAAAGAGACATTAGAACAGGTAAGTTAAATACGACATTAGCTGTCGATGCATATGCAAATGATTAGAAAGTATATAACTTATGAATACTTTTTTGGGTCCATTTTTTAAAACTTTTGCATTGTATAATCAATTTGGTTGAATGCTGCAGCTATTTCTTTTAATACAAATTTTTTTGTAGATCATTGTATAGTTGTTCTAATTTGGTTAATTTTCTGTTATTCCTCTGCATCTATCTATGCTTCAACTCCTTTAAGTTTTCATTGGTTAGTTTGTCTACAACATTTTCAAAATGTTGATTTATGGCTTCATTTTCAGTCTCAAGATTTAAGTTGTTCTGCAAATAGTACATTCTCATTGCTAATTTTGCAAAGTCACGAATTTTAACGAGTATCAATACTATTAATTACAACTAAACCTAACAGTTCTAACAACTCTGCAATCCAGAGTTCAATCAGCAGTATTATTGTATTGTGAGGCTGTGCAACATATGTAAGTTGGTGTCTTGGGTGTTATCGTTTGACAACCTCACTCCTGACACCACTGTGAGGATTTGCAATGGAGGTAAGTCGACACATCAGTCTGACACCAGGAGAAGTTTTGTATGTTTTTCCAACACATGAAGTTCTGCCATCAGGAAATGACCAAAAATGTTGTTATAATTATTTAAAATAATAATTTTAGAATATGGCATCTGAGTAAGCAGTGCAGAGATCCAGGATAGGAGAATTGACCCAAAAATGTATATAATGAACAAAAATAATATATTTATTTAATTCATCAAGATAATAAAAATACAATATTAATCAAACACTAAATTTAAATGAATAGTTGTTTATTAAACTAATAGAATAATAACAAAATGCAATGAGATTTCTTGAACAGAAGAGCGAATCAGTGGATCCTGAGTTGTATAGACATATCTGAGAAAGAGAAGTTATACACTCTTCTTTTCTTCTATTATTTTTTACTTCTTTTTTTTGTGTAGATTTCTGTATTAAATTGTCTAACATTCGTCTTTAGATACTATTATATTTAAGAAGATATTATTAAGGTAAACACTATCCATGTTCATTTATCCTTTTTAGGCAGTTGCCAGTAGGATGGAAATTGTCTCCACCTATCTTTTCGTGTTTTGAAATTCAAACAACCTTTTGATCATTTCTCTGCCAACTCTTTCAGTTAGCCAGCCAGTAGCAGCTGCTTACATTACATAAAATAGACCAAACTTCTAAGACAGAATTAATATTTCAATTGTTTGGAAATTTTCATGGCCCGTCAAGACCTTACACTGCTCACATATTACATGCTTGGTATTCTGGATTCTTACCTAAGTATCTTATAATAACAACACAACTTCTTTACTACGCTGCTCCATAATTTCGACATACTAGTATAATAGTACAATTTCGTTTCTCTGCCAACTCTTTCAGTTAGCCAGCCAGTAGCAGCTGCAGCCCAGGCAACATCAGCAGCAACCCTTGAACAAGGAACCATCTGTATTTATCCAGCGAGAGATTGAATTTTAGCACTTCCTTTCTCATGCAAAACAAGGAAGTTTGTTACAAAAGATGACTGTAATTGTTGTTTTGGAGATAAGTCTATTTTCTTTTTCTCTCCCAGATAATGACAAATTTTATATAAAGTTTGTCTATCTATTCTAATAATAATAAAACTCTGTAGAATACAGCTATCTAACAAACTGCAAATATAGTGGCTTACATGATATCAATAATAGCATTACAAAAGATGCTCTTCTGAGATGTATTAGAAAATGAAAGATACTCTATTCAGATTTTTCCTTTTGCAAATGATGATTGTAATTTATGCATCTCCAGTGTGTGATGCATCCAGCTATTGTGTGAAACAGCAACAGAACTTCGAAATCATGGCATGCACCTAATTCAGGCAGAATGTGTGTGGGTCATAATTACAGTGGATTCCGCTTAATTGGGACACGTTGGGACTAAGCCATTTTTGCCCAATTAAGTGGCTGCCCCAATTAAACGAAGTAATAATAAATTCTAAAATAAAATATGTAATTCACAGATAAATAAATAATAGGTAAAATAATAATAATTAGGTACCTATTTTAATGCTTTAATAAAATAGGTATCTAATTATTATGCTTTTTACCGATCTCCTCTGACTTCGTCTTCAACACTGGGCCACTGAAATTCATGCCTCACCCACTAATTATAGAAAATAATTGATCTAATGCTTCTTTGACTTCTGGATCCTTTCCATCACATTTTCTTTTGGATGTTTCTGGAATTTCTTTCTGTAATGCCCAGTCCTCATGCAGTTGATTTTCTTGTTATAGGAGATGCGTTATGGTAGATTTTTGGTTTATTTCAGCTAGTCTATGATGGCTTGTATTAAATGGTTGGCTTTTAATTTTACCCAGCAAAGCAATTTTATTTGAAAGTGTAAAATCCTTTCTTGACATCTTGGCAAAGGTTTAAATGAATATCGTTAGGTACAGTAACGGTAGACTCTTAAGTAGACCATACTTGCCAGACTCACGACGATAGATAACTGATTCTCATCACACTAATGTTGCCGAATACATTATTGTTATGTATTATTTATCAACAATGATATTTACTTATAATTTTACTAAAGAATGGATGTTTATATTAGTGCGGTGACAGTGTGTTGATGTGTATGTAATATATAATTAATCGAATAATCTGACAGCTCAAACACGTGAAAAACAAAAAATTAAATTTTTGTTTCCGTAGAACTTTTGGCTTAACAAAGCATCATCAGCAGTTGTTTTTTCAAATAAGAATAATCATTAGAATATATTTTAAAAAATTTAAAAGTTACAATATATATGTAACTTTTAAATTTACAATATATATATATTGTAACTTTTAAATTTTTTTAAATGTATTCTAATGATTATTCTTATTTGAAAAAACAACTGCTGATGATGGCTTTGTTAAGCCGAAAGTTCTACGGAAATAAAAATTTAATTTTTTGTTTTTCACGTGTTTGAGCTGTCAGATTATTCGATTAATTATATATTACATACACATCAACACACTGTCACCGCACTAATATAAACATCCATTCTTTAGTAAAATTATAAGTAAATATCATTGTTGATAAATAATACATAACAATAATGTATTCGGCAACATTAGTGTGATGAGAATCAGTTATCTATCGTCGTGAGTCTGGCAAGTATGGTCTACTTAAGAGTCTACCGTTACTGTACCTAGCGGAACTCAATGAAGTTCTCCCTATGAGTATTTGTAGACTTAAACTCCCAATTAATAGCAGAGCTATCCTACGCCAAACGAAAATGAGGTGCCTTAATTATACAATTACGGATAAGAGAAGAAAAGTTTATAGCCTAACCACACATTGTAATAATATTTGGCATACTATTATGGAAGAAGGAATTGACCAAACATCTATATTAAGACTGAATGAAGTAACTGAACACTATAGAACTAGTCTGAGAATAAGGTATATAAAAAAGCTTAAATGGCTATTAAATGTACAGCTTGATAAGAATATAAAGAGAGAACTTCTGCTTTCACAATTAGTGACAATAATTGGTGATATACACGTCCCGCAATATGTGGAGGATATTCTTACTGATGGGCCCTTATGTACTGCCCCAAAATGTAAATCGCTTATTGATATGGCACCAACTGTTGAATCATTATTATTAGGATTACAACCTGACGAAAGAAATCCATTAAGATGGGATTATATATTAAAGAAAACTAGAACAGATAAAACTAAAACAGCCACGGAAAACAGGAGAAAACAATTGAAAGTTCAACATGCAAAAATATGGTTCCGAGAACAGGCACTAACTTGCACCTGAGAAGCTAAGAGTAAAAAAGTGGTGACCCTTAAAGAAGCCCAATAAAATGCTATGTTAGAGGAGTACATACAAAACTCCAATGCACAGCTCATGTCAGGTGACCCGACTCATAGTTTACATAGAAAACTACAAACACTTATGAAAAAACCAGAATTTCCTCAAGTATGGAAAGTAAAAGCTCAGAATAATTCAACATGTCCGCCATTGTTTGCATACATCAAAGCTCACAAACAACCTATATCTATAAGACCTAAGGTTGACAAGTCAAAATCCTTGTTGACAAAATTTGAAAGAAAATTAGCACAATGGTGTTTGAGTAGAATGAAAGGCTACAGCTATCTTGTACAATTGTCACTTGAATTCTTAAACAAGTTAAGAAACATCAAATCCAGCAAGGTAACATCATGATAATAGCGGATTATGAAAAACTATATCCATTCATAGAGATAACACCAGCTTGTTTAATATTGTATAGGTTTATGTTGGAAAACACACAAGATCACTATATACCACCGAATATTATTTGTGAGGTATGTCATTTAGTATCATATAACTCTTTCTTCACGTATAAAAATAAATACTATAAGCAAAAGGTTGGGGTGCCTATAGGGGGCCCGATGGCGGGAGTTATGGCGGAACTAGTCCTACGATATAAAGAAAATGCTATTCTCCCCTCACTTATGAATAATGTCAGATTATTCTGCTGCTATGTTAATGATGTGTTTATTATCCTCAGTATAGATAACCTGGAGCAAAGTATATTAGAAGCCTTAAATGATAAGACACTGGGTCTAGCTCTTATCCTCTTTACAATTTAATTATATACTGAACAACATATGAATACAAGATCATTCTTATATTCCCATATCGGATCAGTGGTAAAACTTATTTAGATCTAAACTTTTCTAAACTCTGACTTAAATATAACTAACTTCAAAACAATCTAACAACCATTACTGTTTAACCAGTAAAACCAAACTGGAAACTTACAACTATAAGTAACGAATAAGTGTTAGATCTAGAATGACAAAAAATGATGTTAGAAACTTATGCTAATATAGTGAATAAATTCTCAAAACAAGTTAAATAACAAAAAATATAAATTTAATAGACTCAAAACACTTACAAAAGTGTTAATAAAAGCTTTATTAAAACAAGAATAAAGCCACAATCAAATAAACAACAAAACTTATTTAATTCAATTCAAATATCCAAAAATCCGATTATTCACAAGAAATAAACCTTAAATATTACTTACTTCTAGGATCTCCACCACCAATACAAAACTTCAAGCAATCGTAGATCATTACAAGAATTTGAACGTCACTTAACCAACCTTACGTCAATACAACACCTTGCTGAATCGTTGGTTGTGTTGGCTTTTATATCAAGTGATGTACAGTCCCGTATTGCTTCATTTACATAAATACACATAACAAGTTTAAATTTATTAGTTTACAGATCAATCAATTCATGTTATCCTCTTTACAATTTAATTATATACTGAACAACATATGAATACAAGATCATTCTTATATTCCCATATCGGATCAGTGGTAAAACTTATTTAGATCTAGATGACGTCATTAGTCGGGACAGTTCTTCCGGAGGATGGGTTCCGATTCCGTAACACGTGATTGCTAACTACTATGACCCAAAAGTGTGGAAGTAAGTCAACCCTTAAACTAAAATATAATATGTTAGATAATAACGAAAATAACGATAAATAATAAAAGTGCATAATAAAAATAAAAGCAGGACAGGTCAGAATATAATTTGCAAATATAAATAATATATATTATATTTGCAAATTATAAGTGCAAGCACAGTTTATAACATTTAAAAGTTTAAGTTATTTGTATAAAGAAGAATTCACAAAGCACTGTTAGCAAGGTAATAAATTTATTGGCATAAAACGTTTTCGGACCTTATCTAGTCCCTCATCAGTATGCCTTGAGGACCTTATCTAGTCCCCCATCAGTAGGCATACTGATGAGGGACTAGATAAGGTCCGAAAACGTTTTATGCCAAATAAATTTATTACCTTGCTAACAGTGCTTTGTGAGTTCTTCTTTATACGTAAAGCAAGTGGTAGTATATAAGTAATTTTAAGTTATTTGGTTTATGTTGTAAATATTGTTTCTTATTTTAATTACCTTATTACTGGTATGTTATCATTTCATACTGCACTGCACTGATATCAAATGCATTGTGAGACAGCAGAGGAGTAAAACAACAGTCACTCTCTAAAATTATATATAAAAAGGTAAACTCAGTATTTTGAATAAATATAAATTTTCCATTCCATTTAAAAAATCTTCATTTTATTTTTTTTCTTCTAAATTACACTTATATTTATAAAAATTTGCAAGAAAATATTTGATGCATTTTTCATTTTTGTTTTAATGATAAAATCGGAGTAGATTTCATTTTTCTTGATAAAAATGTTTGGAAAACATTGAGTTAAACGATAGTATTTGCAGCTTAAGTTATTCACCACCAGGCGCAGCACTGTCGCGCTGCATGCAAGTGGAACATTGTCACCCTTTCAATCAGGAAACAATATGATGTCGTAATGTACTGATAGTACAATTGAAAAGGGAGACAATCACTATACTTCACCTAGCTCGGGGAATTTTTGATTAAGAATTTTAAATTATTTTTCTGACTTATGCAAAATTTAGATAGCTTAAAAAAATTCTAAATCCTAATTATTTATGTAAATCAGGGAATAACTATGATTGATTTATTCATTAAAAAAATAACATTAATATAAAAGTTGATATTTCATAGTAACATTAATCTGAAATTATATAAGCTTTTTATCATATTTTGTTTTATTTTAATTTGTCCAAAGAAAATAAAATATCACAAGTAAATATGAATTCTGTGGCATTGTATACTATATTTTGTATATTAATATCCATTTATTAATAAAGGGAGTCAATGTATTCCATATTTAGAAATAAATCTCATTTTATTTATATTAACTGAAATAAATTTTATTAAGCTTAATTATATTTATAATAATAACATAAATGTTTTTTTAATCCTTTTAGATACACAATTATATGTTATAACCTTTATAACTGAAAATTCTTATTTGCAATTACCTGGCTGGAAAAAAGGAGATTTGGCTTTCAGTTTTAGAACATCAAGTACAAAAGCAGTACTCTTATATCAAAATGCTCCATATATTAACCATAGTTATTTTCAAGTTTTATTGATTGATGGTAAAAAAAAAATATTTTTAATTCTTGAATATTTTGATAGTGTTATTTAATTATCAATGTAAATAATTTCATTTTTTCAGACAAAACTTTATCTTTTGAATTTACTGTAAATAAAAAACCTTATAGTGTAAAAGTGTCTTCTCATAACAAATTGAATAATGGTGAATGGCAGCAAGTATGGGTAGATTATGATATTCATCACATACGTTTTACTGTAAATTTAATATCCAAAATGATAGATCTTGAAGATGATGAAGATATTGGGCCATTTGAAGGTCCATTATATGTTGGAGGAATTCCAATGTAAGTGTAATGTTTTTTATTATTTTATTTTTGATAATTTGAAAATTTATGAAATATATATCCATTCTTAATTTTTTAGATATCAACAAACCAACATACCTGTCCAACAAGGTTTTATTGGATGTTTTAGAGGATTAGTGATGAATAATGATGTTATTAATTTATACAAATATTTAAATATTGAGTAAGTTTAATTTAAATTGAATATTGAAAAATTTTTCAGATATTTTGCAGTCAAATATAAAGTTTTTCTTAAAACTAATTTACATTGTACTTAAGAAACATACTTTTAGAAATGAATCTTTTTTTTTTTTTTATTTAATAGATTTATTTAAAGATAAAGAAAAGGAATCTCACTCTTTGCTGTTAATGCAGGATTATTATTTTAGTTGTTGCAGATAATAATAATTGATTATAATTTGAATAAATTATAATTGACTAGGATAATATTGAAATTATATATTTTTCATAAAATAAAGTTATGTCACTGAAAATTGCATATATAGGGTGTTTCTTAGCACCCGTACCATCCCTTTCTTAATACCCATACCTCATCGTGTTTCTGAGAAACACTATGAGATTGGAAGTAGGGGGAAAATTTTGATTATCAAAGTCTGTCCGAAGAAATGAATGTGCATGATAAAAATTTTGTGGGCCCATTGGAAGTAGAGTCAAAAGGGGTCAACTTTGAAATCTCCAATGGAAACCAATTCCGTTTTAACATAATTAAAACTGGGAAAAACAAACAACTTTTGCTTTGAAACTTTTTTACTATCACTTACAGATTGTGAGATATCATAAAAAAGATGCTGCCGCATGTACTGTTGATTGGGCTATTCAAGCAATAATAAGAAGAAGAATCTAATAGAGGGCATCTGTGTACATTGCAGAACATTATCGAAACAGCAAAGAGCAGTATTATGCTGATTTATGGCCAATTCTGGTACTCAGTAGTAGTACTCGAACCACAGGTGCGACAAGTCTTTCACTGTCACAGTTTGGCATGGAGACATACTCAAGAACAACGGTTTCTAAACTTGTTTCAGCCCTTTATGAGCATCATAGATGTACACAGATGCCCTCTATCAGATTCTTATTATTATTATTGCTTGAATAGCCCAATCAGCGATACATGCAGTGGCATCTTTTTTATGTGATATCTCACAATTTGTAAGTGACATTAAAAAACTTTCATAACAAAACTTGTTTGTTTTTCACAGTTCTATCCAATTATGTCAAAATCAGCATTGGTATAGTTGACTCCTTGTGTCCCTACTTCCGATGGGCCCACAAAATTTTTATAAGTTGACCCCTTGGGCCCCTACTTCCGATTGGCCCACAAAATTTTTATCATGCCCATTCGATTCTTTGGAAATACTTTGGTAATCAAATTTTTTTCCTTCCTACCTCATCATGTTTCCGAGAAAAAAGGGTGAAATGGGTGCTAAGAAACACCCTGTATATAGGAAAGCAAATACCTATGACTTAAACTATTGTCTATGAAATATTACCAAAGTTTCATGGTACAAAGATAGGCAAAAATATGATTAGACATTTGAAAACTATAACAGTCTTTTTATTAAAATGGCTAATCATATTTTTACCTGCCTTTGTGCTGTGAAATTGTGATGTCATCTTCAGCTATTTTCTCGAATTACAGAATAAATTTAATAAACTGTATATGGAATGCACATTAGCAGACTTCTGCTATATTCAAAAAGTTTTTAAAAAACTGATTGTAGTCAAAACAAGTTTGAATGTAAAAGAATTTCTGCTTTTCATAATTTTTTAAATTTCTTTATATTTGGGCTAATACAAAATATTATTGTATACAAATACATATATATATACTGTATATATATATATATTTGCATAATTTCGTTCTCTTCAAATTGTATAAAATTAAAAAAAAGTAAACTAAAACACCCAAGAAAAATATGATACAGTGGTGCCTCGCAATTCGTCACTAATCCATCGCCGAAGTAATGTCGAATTGAGAAACTGTCGAATTGCGGGATAACATTTCCCATATAAGACTATGGAAAATAGATTAATTTGTTATCGGTCCCCATTCCACTATCCTAACAGGTGAGGTGAGAGAGAGACACTATATTATTTACTTTATTATATATGTGCTTTACTATTGTATAACACACTAAATTACAAAATACACTATTTTATACACAACACACAAGATCGGAACAAAATTCACTAATTTATATACAACACACACAATTTATTAGCCCTTGGTTGTTGGAATGATGCTATTTTATACACAAAACACAATTTATTAGCCCTTAAATGTTGGAATACTATTTTATACACAACACATAATTTATTAGCCCTTGGATGTTGGATTGAAGATATGTGTTTTACTATTGTATAACACACTAAATTATAAAATACACTATTATGTGTTTTACTATTGTATAACACACTAAATTACAAAATACACTATTCACACATAATTTATTAGCCCTTAGATGTTGGAATGAAGTCTTCCAGCAGACTACACAATTTATTATTGGATGTTGGAATGAAGTCTTCCAGCAGACACCTAACAAACTAAATTACAAAATACACTATTTTATACACATCACACAATTTATTACTAAATTACAAAATACACTATTTTATACTAACACAATTTATTAGCCCTTATGCTGGACGATGAGACTATTTTATACACAACACAATTTATTAGCCCTTGGATGTTAGAATGAAGTCTTCCAGCAGACGCCCTAGCACCCATAATCTTCTCTCTCTATTGCAAAACATTGCCACAGTTGTCTATTTATTAGCCCTTGGATGTTGGAATGAAGTCTTCCAGCAGACATCCTAACCCATAATCTTCTGTCTCTGTTGCAAAACGTTGCTACAGTTGTCCTAGGATCTTCTGTGTTGCAAAACGTTACTACAGTTGTCCTAAAAACGCCATACTCCATGGATGTTGGAATGAAGTCTTCCAGCAGACACCCTAGCACCCATAATCCGTGTTGCAAAACGTTACCACAGTTGTCCTAGAAACGTCATACTCGAGTTACATTTAAATTGTTCTCCACAGTTGTCCTAGAAATGCCATACTTGAGTTTGGAATGAAGCTATTTTATATACAACACAATTTATTAGCCCTTGGATGTTGGAATGAAGTCTTCCAGCAGAGACTATTTTATACACAACACAATTTATTAGCCCTTGGATGTTAGAATGAAGTCTTCCAGCAGACGCCCTAGCACCCATAATCTTCTCTCTCTGTTACCACAGTTGTCCCAAGCACCCATAATCTTCTCTCTCTGTTGCAAAACATTGCCACAGTTGTCCAAGGAACTTTATACTCGAGTTACATTTTAATTGTTCTACTGTTCTGCACTTTATCTACAATTTTTTTCTTCGTCTCTTTGCTCAATTGAATGTTCTTCTTTTCAGAATTATTCCTCTGGTCAGTTCTCTTTGAACCCATCTTTACATTTCACTCCAAAAAATAATAATAATTACAAATTTTTTACTTTCTGAAAAATGTAGAATTGAAAATTAATACAAACAACATGGGCAAACACCAAAGTATACCAAAGAGAACTGACAAATAGCAAATGACATCACACAATTCCATGCACGCGCATATACCAAACCCGCAAAACTCAAATGTCGAATTGCGGGACATCGAATTGCGAGGCACCACTGTTCCCGCAAAACTCAAATGTCGAATTGCGAGGCACCACTGTATTTACAAATCGATGAAACTGAAATGTCGAATTGCGAGACCGACAAATTGCGGGACGTCGACAAATGTTGAATTGCGAGACCGAAGAATTGCAGGATGTTGAATTGCGAGGCACCACTGTATTTCTTTTATTGATTGTTTATAGATTATTAATTCATAATTTGTTTTTAATATTTTTAAATATTTTTTCAATTTTTTCTGTAGTCCAAAAAAGAAAGATATAATTTTTATATAAATTTCCTATTTTTTTTATATAGTAATTTTTTATTAATATCTCTTGTATAGATCTGAAATTGAAATAGGATGTTTGGCATCTTGTTCTTCTAATCCTTGCCAAAATGGAGGTACTTGTCATGAACATTGGGGTTCATTTAAATGTGAATGCATCAATCAAATAGCATATTCTGGAAAATTTTGTGAGAATAGTAAGTGATAATGTTTGATTTGTTTGTAAACAACTTGCTGTTTGAAATCAATATTTATTATTCAAATTTCATGTTTTCTGTAGATATAAATGAAAATGCAATTACATTCATGACAAATAACTCTTTTTATCATTTGATGGAAGAAAATAAAGATAAACATCCAGCACTATATAAAAATATTATTTTAAATTTTTACACTTTTGAAGATGATGCTTTACTATTGTATGCTTTTGATCATCTAAATAATTTTGTTCATCTTCATTGGGAAAAAGGGAAAAGAGTAGCATTTACATTTAATTCTTATCAGATCATTATACAAGTTTATGTAGACATTTCAGGTAATATTTTCTTCCTTATATTGTTTTCTTGTTATATTTATATAACAATTTCCTAAGAGAACACTATATACTGTAAAATTAAATTTATCTTATTTTTTTAAATTCCTATCAAATTTTTATTTCAGTTATTCATAAAGGCAAACCAATACAGCTGCACATTGAAAGAACTCCTAATATTACTATTCTAAATGTAAATGGGAAAAAGAAGACTGTTATTTCGCCAATTAAATTTTTGGATCAGTATTATCAGAATCCCTGGATTAAAAATGCTGATTTAGGTATTGTTTTATGATACTTATAATATTTTAATAAAATAATTCAAATTATAATACAGGTACTCTCTAGTTATGTTCATAACTAGAGAGTACCTGTATAATAATTTGAATTATTAGTTTTATAAATATAAAATTTCATTTTCAAGTTTCAAAAAATCACAAAAATTCTTCAAGAATTTTTAATATTATGTATACACCACATAATATTTGTAATTTACACCATATAATATTTTTAATATTATATGGTGTAAATTACAGTTAATTAACATATTATGGCAGTATTTCAAGATGACAGAGATGCAAAGTTGCAGTAATCAACAATACCAATAATAATCTAACCTAATGGTTTTATCACTGCAGATCCAGAGTCTGATCTGAGCTTAGGTCTTTTTACTATTTCCTGCAATCAATAAATCAAAATCAAGCAATTGCTAACTAATGTCTACTGACAAAACAAACAACTGAAAAACTTACAGCTTAAAGTATCAAACAAGTGTTAGACCTAAATAGCAAAAAACAATGTTAGAAAATAAAATATAAATTTATTTGACTCAAAACACTTACAAAAGTGTAACCAAAGTTTTATTTAAGGAATAATAAAGCATAAATCAAGTTATCAATAAAACTTGTTTAATCAAAATTCAAGAATCCAAATATTCAAAACAATAATAAATATAATCTTAAATATTAATTAATTCTAATTCCTCCACCTCTGATACAAACTTAAGCCATGGTCGATCTGTACAAGAAAGAAGTCACTAATCAGCTGTACTTCAATACGAAACACCTTTCTGCATCAGTTGCTGTGTACATTTTTATACTGGTGACTTATAGTCCCAAGTTGCTTCATTTACATAATGTTGTGCAACAATTTCAAATTTATTAGTTTACAGAGTATCATATTTCATTCAGTCGTAAATCTTTTTCCAAAGTCAAAATAAACGCATCTTCCAGTTTTATTTATAAAACAGACTGGGTGATCTCATTACACAGGATGGTCCAAGGTCATTTGAAGGTGGTGTGTGAGTAGAGGAGGGACACGAACAAGGGCAATAAAATCTGACTGAGGGAGCATGAAATATAGTTCTTCAACTTCGAAGGATTCTAAATTGCATATTATATAAAATTTTACTTTATATACTTCTAATTTTTTTTATATTCTCTGATATGATACTTGATTATATTGTAGGATTTTTCCATCTGAAAAAGGATATTTATTTTTTTACAAATTTTTTTAATAAGAATGTATAATATGAAAATTATGACCATAAATAGAATCAAAAATTCTCTGTTTTAACAATTAATGATAGCAAAAAAATTTGTTGTTTTTCTTAAAGAGAAAAATTGAGTTTAGTAATCATTATATATTGCAGTACTGGGATCAGAATTTGTGACATTCATATATGTCATTTCTGGCTATAGTATAATACTCGTTTTTTCAAGTATTGTTTATTATTTTATTGTCTAATATTTATTTCATAATTGTGTTATATGTTAAGCCATTTCAATTTGCTTTTTTGAGAAATTGTTTCAAAATTTTGTAGTATATATAAAAAAAAGAAAATAGCTGTGCACCTGAACAGCTATATCATTATTTAAAACTTAACGAATGGCTTAAATAAAAAATCCGAATAAATTCTTCGTCTAATTATAGAGAAGAATTAAAATTTTAATTTAATTTAGGATTAGATATTAGATGAAGAATTTATTGAAGTATCTAAGAATGAAGAAATTTATCAAAAGTTTTCCTTTGCAAATATGAAAATATAAATATGTCATTTAAAAATTTAATTTATTTATACATGTGGCAAAGTGCCACGAAACTAAACTATTTCTAGAAATGATTAATTATCAAAAAAAAATTTTTTTAGCAGGGAGAAGAATGGAATCTCAAACCACGAGATCCCCTCAGTTTTTTCCCTCTGCTCTTTTTAATGCATTGCAAAATTTTATGAGTTCATAAGGAAGAACCTAGAAATTTAGGAATATTCTAATTTTTTCAGATTTTTAAAAACTTCTTTAATATCAGAATTTTTATCTTTTTTGCATGTGGGAGAAGAATTCCGCAATTTGCCCCTGCAGGGTTAAATTAAATAATAATGAAAAATAAATATTGGTATATTTTTTCACTCAAATATGAATCCTAAGTAAGATTCTTGATTGATTCGAGAGTTTTTGTGTTGAATCGTATCACAAGCGGGTATCTAACTGATTATGGTGTATAGACTCAGGTTGGAGTCAGCAGTGTGATGTGCTTGATCATTTTGGGGTAAAATAAAATTTTACCTGGTATTATATTAAATAAATTATTGCAAAATTTTCTTCCTGATCTTCAGGAGACATTCAGTAAGTTATGGATTTGCTTATTATTTCAATTTCTCCATCCAAAAAAAATTTGATTTTTTTTTGACCTGTGTATAAGCCAACCCCCACTTCAGAAGTTTTTTGAGAGAAAAACCTCGGCTTATACACGAATATATATGGTACATAAGTTTTCTAAATAAATTTATATTGACATTAAAGAATTGACATACAATGTACAAAGTTATGACATACAATTCATGACAAAATTTTCTTTTAAAATCGTGACAAATTTTAGTTTTAAAATAAATATATTACATGAAAGGATTTCAATTGCATTCCATATGAAAGCATATATTAGAAAACAATTGTGAGGTTAGAGTCAAAAATGTAATGTTCAAAGACATAAAGGAAGTCCATTTTAAAACATAGTTAAAAAATATACTAAGAAAATAAAAAACATTCTTGAAGTTTTAATGTGTAATTTCATTAAAAAATAAATATAGAAATATCTCTATTATCGCAGTTATTGTCGCCATGAAAACTACCGCAATAATCGAACCTACAATAATCAGGATAAATAATGCATGCAAAATGAGTGATCATTGCCAAGGATTTTTCGAATCTATTAATTTAATTTTATATATGAGGTAAAAAAAAAAATGTACTAATCTTCTAAGCTGATAACTAAATTTCCTTTTGATAGCTGTAGACTTGATATCATCCTTTTTTATTTTAGCATTCATTGTAAGGCTAAATAAGAAGAGAAATAAATATCAACATCCTTCATGCAAAGGCAGACAGTTATTGGTGAATGGTGATCAGATGCCATTGGATATAAACGAAGTGCTACAAGAGAGCTACCTGGAGAATGCTGACTCGAACTAAATGTAATTTTGGTTGCATATGTAGTGGGCTACATCTTGCGACCATGATAATTTGAATTTTGAGTGCAATAATTGGAATTTTGGTATCAAATTATAAACCACGATAAATCGAGAATCACTATAATCAAGGTATTCCTGTAAAAGTAAATTATTAATTACAAAATCTCTATAGGAAACAATATCACAGAGATTGCAATGTTGTTTCAACTCATGATGTTTAAAACAGATTTTTAATTTAATCTGATCTGATCAGAGAGACCAGTTTTTCTAAATCAATGTTTAAGATATCTGGCAAATTTAATAAATTTTTTTCTAAAGTTCTCCCTTATAATAAACTACAAGAAAAAATTCATGATTAGATTTTATTAACTTTTGTATGTTTGCATGATCCAACCAAGTAATGCAGTAATTATCTGATTGAGGATAGTATTCCAATTTGAGATCATGCAATCTGTTACAAAATCTAATTCTTTTTGATCTTTTTCAGTTAACTTTGAAAATCTAATATTAGGAGTATAGAAATTATAAGTATGAAAACTACAAGAGGAATTAATAGATATGAAACTCATATCTTGATAGGTGATCCCAGAAGAAATATTAAAAGCTTCACAATCTTTAATGCAATCCTTTTTAGTTTAAAAAGTATTGCATTAAAGATTCTCTGTAAAACACAATGTACACAGCTTACTGTACAGTATCCTTATTTGCTTTTGAGTTCTCTATAAAACACAATGTACACAGCTTACTGTACAGTATCCTTATTTGCGGGTGTGCAATAAACGATGGAAACCATATGATTCTTATGATCTTAAATTTTCTACAACCTAGATGTAAACCAAAGAGACACAAACTGTTAACTCTATCTCTCCTACCTGCTGGTTACAAATGAATCTAGAGAACTTTTAATATTGTATATACAATACTGATGAACTTCGGGATGTAAGTTACCTTAAATCCCTCTGGCGGATTAACAATAAATACAATGCCAAAAGGAATATTTGTTTAGATGTTTCTACTGAAGGATGACATCTTATTGGGGTTTGCCTATACTATTAACATAGAGAAGATCCATTCCGCCAAATTTCTTGGCAGTCAGAAAGGGTAGTGGCTTAACGGAGGGCATCTTATCAGGGTTTGATTATAATAATTTACATAAATTTAACTTAACCTAATCTAACCTTGCGCAAATTTTTAAAAGTTATTTCTTGTTAACTAGAATTATATTAACACTAGCACTAGTTAGTAGATAAAAAATAATTCACAATTTATTTAACTTGTATAACATTTTTGGTACACCCATCTTCAGCATATTGCAAAGTATATAACATATTTATTGATTAATTAAATGGAGAAAGTAAACAGTAATCATTAGATGTATTTCTTGTTAACTTTTGAAAATTTGCACAAAGTTAACTTTAATTTTAGACAAAATTTGAGATAAAAATTTTCATATTATTCACTTTTATTCATCACTCCAATTGCTTAAAAAGATCATGGAAGTGCTCTTACAGTCTATTAACCATTTCAGATTCGCTCCACAGTATTCTGCCATTCTTTTATTTCATGCACACACACTATTGAATCTTTCATCATATTTCTAAAAATATTTTTTAACTTATGATTTATATATCTTTTGATCTCTCAAAACTAATGATATATTGCTAGGTTAATCAAAAAATTTTTATTAAAATAAGTTATATAATTAAGAAAAACAAATTGAATATTATTTAATAAATAATAACTATTTTTATAATGAGGCAACAGAATTCGTCCATCATTTGATCTGTGTAACAGATTTATATTTTTCTTGTAATGATCTATCAAAATTTTATTACTAGGATCCTTTTGACCTTTTTTTATATCATCCTATATTTTTCCAGTAGCTAAATCTATAAGCTTACTATTTCATTTTTAGCAATTTCATGTTCTATAAATCCTTATATACTTGATTACAAGATGGGTGCATTAATTCTCTCATTGGATATCAATTCTCTACAAATGATATATTATTAATGCTAATTAAAATTTATTTTTTTTCCTTTTTAGAAAAAGTTAAGCCACTTAGAGGATCATTTCCTACAATTCCACACAATGAACTTTTCATTGGTGGAATAAATGAAGGAATAATTTCTTATATTCCTGGATTAATTGGTTGTATTCAAGGATTGAAAATTGGAGAAGAACTCTATGATTTAAAAGGACATCTCTTTAATTTAAGTCAAGGTATAAATTTAATCAGTCATATCATCCTGATATAATTAGGTTCCAATTTATAAATAATATGGATGAATAAATTGCATAAATATTATTTTGAACAGTACAAATATATTATCATGAAGTAATTTATGAAGAGTTAAATAATTTCAAAAGCATTACTAGTATATCATGAATTGTTATTAGTGCCTATATTATATGCATTTCCCATATTTTGATCACTGTTCAGTAATATTGTAACAATCGTCATAGTTTTATGCAGCACTTTCATGATTATTTTTGTGCCCTAGACAAATCAAGCATATTTAGTTAACACAAAAATACACCAAATATGCTTGATTTGTCTATGCCACAAAAATAGTCACAAAAGTGCTGCATAAAACTATAACAATTGTTACAGTAGTACTGAATAGTGATTAAAATATGGGAAATGCATATAATTCAGGCACTAATGACAATTCATGATATACTAGTAATGTTTTTGAAATTTAACTCTTTATAAATTAATTTTTGAATTAGATTATATTACTCAATTACAAACAACTAACGTACAGGGGATAAACCATTTTACAAATTAATAATGAACAAGCCAAACTTCCCCTGGCGGATAAAGTTTTAAATTATATTTAGAAAAATAAGTATTTATTGAATTACAGCTACGGTGCCACCATCTATTGAATTAATGATTATAATTTATAATTACATACTAAGGTTGCGGCCATCTAGTAATTAATGAGATCGGAAGAGCGGTTCAGCAGGAATGCCGAGACCGTAGTAATTAATGATTAAACTATAATAATATAAGTTTATTCTTCGAAATAAAATTTTTGCAACCGCACCGGAATCGAATCGGGATCTTTGGGTCAACGCCCCAACGCCTTAACCAGTTAGACCACGGTGACATGGCGGAAATTCCATTTCGAGAAGCTTAAGTATTCATTACTATGGGACCCTACCGGACTAGGCCATAACTAGCACTCCCAGGCAGGCTATCTATGTAGCCACGGGCTTTATTAAATAATTATTATTCTAAAATATAACTTAAAACTTTATCCGCCAGGGGAAGTTTGGGCGTTCGTTATTAATTTGCAAGATTATATTATTTTTGTATTATTCTTGATATTGGTAAATTGTGTTTATATAGAGTGAAGAAAAACTTTTATTGTAAAATTTTGTGTACTGATAGGGGGCCTCGAAACAAGTCAAAAATGTCTAATGAACATATGGTCTAAATGGTCATTTTTGAGTTATAATTCTTTAAAGCTAACTAATCACCATTGAGTACACAAAGCTTCACAATGCATCACTCGCCTTCATATTACCCAGTAGTAAATAGGAGACCGACACAATGCAACATGTCATGCTGCTTTGTGTACTAGATGGTGATTTGCTACCTTTAAAGAGTTATAACTCGAAAATGATGCCATTTAGATCATATGTTCATTAGACATTTTCAACTTGTTTCGAGGCTCCATATCAGTACACAAAATTTTTCAATGAAGTTTTTTTCACCCTGTATATATATATTCCAATTTAAAAAATTAATTTGAATAATATACGTGCTACAATTATCAAATTTTAAATAAATTCTGAGTGGAAATTAAATTAAAACTAAATTAACTATATATTTATTTATTTATTTATTTATTTTATAATAAAATGAATATTTATATTCAAATCATTTTTAAGAATCATTTGTCAAGATCGGAAGAGCGTCGTGTAGGGAAAGAGTGTAGATCTCGGTGGTCGCCGTATCATTAAAAAAAAAAATTAAAAATTTTTTAAATATATTTTTTTTTTTTTTTTTAATTTATTTTAATAATTTTATATTTTATAATATTTCATTAAAGAGCAAGTAAATATTTTTTTTGCTTAATCATAGAATATTTTTATTCTGACTTGCAGATGTTTATTGTTTTGAAATCATTCACTCCTATTAAAATTTTTGTCAAAAAATTATTAATTAAATTAAAATAATAAAAAAAATGAAAATAATCAAACTTCTGCATGATTATTCAATAGAATCAATTTATACATTATAATTTAAAAATTATACTTCAGTTTTAATAAAAGAAATAAATTCAATGATATTAAATTGTTTTAATTTCTTATTTAAATATGCATTTATCAGGAGATATTCAACCAAACTGTCAAACTATTTGTCATAAAGATTCATGTTTACATAATGGAGTATGTATTGAGCTCTGGAATAAAAATAGTACAAAATGTGATTGTTCATTGTCTACATATGCTGGAGATATTTGCGAAAAAGGCAAGCAATCTTTTTATTTTATATTATTATATTTTTGATAGAAAAATTTAATTTGCTTTACATAATTAATTTAGAATTACTTATTAATCCAATACAAAATATTATAAATCTTCTGAAAGCAAAATCATGTGTCTTAAAAATTAGGAAAGTCTTATATGCAACTTTTTAATTAATAATTTTAAAAATTAATATAATCAGTTAAATTTGAAAAATTAATGCAATCAATATTTGGATTAATATTTAATTGGTTATCACAGGAGATCCCTAAATTACATAAATTTGATTAATGTAAATTGTCCAAAATTCATTATTAGTGTAGGTAATATTCATATCAACTTTGATCTTGTTTTGCATACATGATCCCTAGAAGATCCTTATAATATACAGGTAGGCCTCGATTAGTGCGAGTTCGAATAATGCGATTTCAATTAGTGCTCTGCACAAAAAGAATCTTAAGTAGTCTATATAAAAAAATATGGAAACAAACATACAAACTCTTCAGTTGTTTATGCATGAATCTGTTCATATTTTAAACTTCTACTGGACAGCTGGTGGCATTGTTTAATTTATAATTGAGATTTTTACAAAAATTTTACACTAAATTAACGTATTCAACTAAAGAAGAATACTTCAAAAAGACAACATTTATCCGAATATAATTATCCGGAAGTTTTATGAATTGTAACAGAACGATCTAACATCCTTTCATAATAGTGTTAATTAAGTGTTTGCTACTAGAACTCTGCTTCTTTTAATTTTAACGAAAGCCAAACACGAAATCTTCCCTCCAGCGAAATATTTGTATTAAAAAAACCGAAAACTGAATTAAGAATAATATTTTTACATTGTTAAATTTTAAAAATTCGCTTTAAACTCGATTTTATGCTCTACAAAATCATTTGAAACCTCCAATTATACGTGGCCTTTACTTAAATGCACAAATTTAAATATTTAAAAATTTCATAAGAGTTAATTCTGATAGCAGAACTGTGTTCGGTTTATAAAAATACAAGCTTAACACACGTAAATCAGCACCATCCATGAATTTTATTATCGAAAATATGAATATATTCATATTATTTGTGCATATGCATATCTGTAGAAATTCTCGATGATATATATCATCGAGAATTTCTACAGATGATAAAGTGGTAAAGCGCATCTTTCTATTCGACTTGGAATTTTTGAGTGTACTTAAAATATATATATATATATATACACTGTATATACTTTAAAATATGCACATACAAGTCTTTAAACAGTAAAAAGTGAGCACCCCGTTAGTCTTCCGTTGTATACGTAATGCATTAATTTGACAGTTGAGAAGAGCCGAAATGGCTGCTGGCAATTTCCTGCAGCTGGAGTGAAAGATCAGTCATTGAGAGAGAACTTCACACTCCTGATCGATATTTTCTACGAAACACTTAAGCCTAGAGGGATTTAGATTCTGGCAACTAAAGATCGTTCCATACCGTTCGTTGTGTTTCAAAGGTTCTGTGAAAGAATGTTGTAGCACTGCCGTGATTTCGCAAAACATTAATGTCCTTTGTCAGAACTCTTCGAAGATACATCCAAGAAAAAAAGAATACATCCATGCATAAATATCATTAACATAATAATTTTAAATCCTTTTTAACAATTACAAAAATTTTAATTTATGGTAGCGTTTAATTAAAATTTCGCTTATCGATTCCTCCATACATTTTTGATCATAACACAAGTGTGTTACGCTTAAAGAATAAATAGCCTTCTTTAAAAGGCATTAAATGGATTTTATTAATCCTATTATGTCTCGATCAAACCCGTTTATTTTTTAATGTATTTAAATCGAACCGCTCTTTAATAATAATTCGTCTGACAGACTCCATTATAGCATATTAATGGCGTCATCAGTTCTCGCAGAATATACTTGATCTTGAAGCGTATCGCCTGGTTTTTGCAATCAGTTTAGTATACATATTTATAGCTGAAGATATCCTTAACGTTATTCCGAAGACATTTCTGCCATTAATATATGTACTTTAAAAATAAAAAAAAATGTTGGTTTTGTCTTTTATCATTTATAAAAAGAGCCGAAATTCAATTTTGCCTTTTATTATGCAAACTGAATAAATTTAAGAGCAGTTAATTAAAATTAAAAAAATCACCAGATAGATTTTGACAGTTCAGAAAAAAATATTTAAGACAAAATTTTATGGCTTATATAAAAGAAAGCAAGAATGAAATAAAAATAAAATTCACATTTTGATGAATTAAATTTTTTTTTTTTTTTTAGCTGTGCTTCATCAGTATGAAAAGATGAAAGGAGATTTATCAAAATAGGTAAAAATTATATTTATTTCGAGAACATTTTTAGTTTTTAATCTATAAACAGAGTTTAAAATGTAAGGGGTTACGTCTAAAAATCATAAATACATAGAAAAATTACAATACAAATTATAACTGCTTTACTAACAGTTAGTAATAAAATTGTTATAAAAAACAGTAAAAGATTCAATATTAAAGTGAAAAAATAAAATGTAAAATGTATAAAATGTAGCAATACAATAATATAATAAACAATAAGATATAAAGGCATAACACTACTTCACAATAACAATACAACAATACAGTTATCAATAATTTATAACAATACAATAATATAGTAGACAGTAAAATACAATATAATGGCATAACAGTATAACACAATAACAATATAGCAATAATAAGTAAAAACACAACAATATAATTAGTAAAATATAACAGTAAAAATTTATTAATGTTATTAATGCTTTAATAACATTAATATTATATTTTTACTGTTATATTTTACTTATTATATTGTTATATTTTTACTCATTATTGCTATATTGTTATTGTGTTATACTGTTATGCCATTATATTGTATTTTACTGTCTACTGTATTATTGTATTGTTATTGTATAGTAGTGTTTGCCTTTATTGTTTACAATATTATTGTAAACAATAAAGGCATGACACTACTACTGTTATATTTTAATGATTGATCTGTATTGTTACGTATCAACGTAATTGATTTATAAATTATATATTGTTGTGTAATAATTAATTACTATACCAACATAAAAACTAAATTATTATTTATTGTAATGTAAATTACAAATAAAATATTTAAATATTTATCTATGCGAGTATAACTTTTTTTTATCATCGGTACTATTTAAAATTTAACGATGAAGGACGTACTTCATTCAATATTAATTAAAAACAAATTAATTTTATTTTTGTCTTATTCGTTTATTTTTGTTTTTTACTGTAAATTTTCTTTTATTTCGTATGTACTTTGGTCATTCGGCAAATAACGTCTAGTTACACATTCACAAGAAGATAAATATTGACTGCTTACTTTTCTGATAAAAGTTTTGTTTAAATCTTTAAAGCCGATTAAAATTAAATTAACATTTTTCATTCTAGAAGAAATAACATGTCGAGATCATAACACAGTCTTCGTGACGATGCAAAATTTTCGATTATTAAAATATTAATAAGAAAAAATAAAAACGGATGATAGTATGATCTAACAAATGATTATATATAAAAGTGACTGCGTTGTAGACGTATATATATATTATATCAAGTTGCCTTATCTAAAAATTGTCACATAAAGATGCTTACGATACTTAAAAAGTGCAAGAAATGCATTAGGAGCAACACCGAATTAAAAAATGATTACAAAATTCTGTGAATTGTTAAAAGTGAAGCAATTTCTTATGAGAATCTGATGGAAAGGGGGACGTTGTTCCCATAGATAGATTGCATGGCGATAAACGACCATTTCTGCAATAGTGGTGTATCCCAGCAATGTGTTCATTCCAGATCTCCTTATGTCCGTAATCTCCTCTAATGATAGCGACTGTCATTGCAACTGACGAATGGTAGCCAAGAGCCGCTGCAGCCTTACAAATTTCCACTTCAAGACATTTACATTGAGAAAAGTAGTCGTCAGAGGCAATTTGTTCTCTGGATCCAACGAAGATTTCCAAGATTGTACTGTAACTTACCCGGGGAAATGAAGGTTATTTAAGGTCTCTTGTAAGAAGTCTACAATTTCATTTTTTTGCTCTGATTGCTCAGCCAAGAAGCACTGGACACCTTATGAAATTGAATAGGGAGTACAGATTGACATTTTTTTCTTTTTTTAGCAGATGTTCCTCAGAAAATTCTTTTTTCTTCTTTTATCAAAATACATGTTTGTTCGAATTAGCGAGTAATGGTGATTCGCATCAAAAGATAATTTGGATACATTATGTGCTTTTAAATCTGCAATTAAATCTCATTGTTTGCTTCTATTATTATTAAATTGCATATTCAATCAATTTTGATACTTGTTTAGAAAATTTAAATTAAAATGTAATTATTCCTATTTTTTCTTTTCTTAATTTTCAATTATCAAGTTGAAACCAAGAAAAATAAAATTAATTTATAAATTCTATTCTATAGCATAAAACACAAGAATTGCATTTCTTAAACTAGAAAAAAGTTTTTTTTTTCTTAATTCTCTTCTCAAAAGTTGAAATCCTTTTAATTACTGCTCCGCTTATGCTAGAAAAAAGTTTTTTTTTTTTTCTTAATTCTCTTCTCAAAAGTTGAAATCCTTTTAATTACTGCTCCGCTTATTGAAACTTTTGGTGACATTTTACAAAATTTAGTTAGAATTGTAAGTTAATGATTGTCATCTATAAAAGGAGAGGAAAAAAGTTCATACGCATAAATGTTACTTATTTACTTCTCGACTGAAAAAGAATTCTTTAAAAAAATTGCATTATATAAAGTAATTAAAATTGAAATTTTATTCTCATTCAGAATTTCGAATTTTTAATGCAGAATTAAATTAAAAATATACTGAGTAACTGTAAAAAAAATTACAGTTAGTTTTAGTAACGAAATTTAAGCGACAAGAAACTAAAACTGGAGTTGTTTTTACACCTCACTTTTGCTCGAATTCTTCGTAATTGAAACATCAAAAGTACTCCAAGATAAGAGAAAATGTTGGATTTGAAATTATTTATATGTGAAACCGAACGACCATGGTACACTGAAGGTATTGACGTTATCAGCCATAAGAGTACCAGATAATGTCTTGTCTGCCACTTGACATCGTGACACGTCGATGACAGATGACATTTCTCAACAGCGGTCATGTCTGTAGACATGTCGACGATGTCTTCAAGGTATTTTAAATGTAACAATAATCATAACACGTATTGTCATCACGGAAAACTTTCCTTTTAAGTCGTGTTAAAGGTGTGTAACGTGTATATAAATCAGAAATTTTTCTTCACGAGATTTTTATCGATCGAAATTATATTAAAACATTCGTTGGTTAGATCGTTAAAACAATAATTGCAAAGCAATAAATAAGACATACGTAATATATAATTGGCCAAGAGAGAATATATATGCAGCGATATACAGAAATATTTTGCATAATTTATCCGTTTTAATCACACGAACAAGGTTGTGAATAATACTTACTGATCGATTGAACAAAGTAATTACATACAGTTATAAATTAATTTAAAGCTTGCGAATTGATTTGTATAAATGCTTTTAATTCGATCTAACTCGATATACAGTATCTAAATATTTCGAATTCAATCTGAAATTTCAAGAAAAATCTAATTTACTATGTAGTTTTAACATTGTTTTGATGGTTAAAGTGTCTTTTAAAATTTATAAACAGTTTTAATTAATATTATTAGATGTTTGATGCAATTTCCTATTAAAACTGTTTAATTAATTCCTAGTTAAGGCTACGGGGACGAAGTTTAAATTACGATCTACCCTCTGTTAAGTTGGTTTATTATTATCGCCAGTAGTTTGTATAATAACTATGTTTATCGCACTGCTATCCTCTGAAAGTAATTAGTCAGTTAGAGTGGGAACGTAGATCAATCGTAAGATATATCTAAACTTAATTATCTTATGGATAAGTTTGCATATTTTTTTTATGTAATTTATTAAGCAATATCAGTTATTTATTTAATTTTAGTACGGTGATCTATGGCACAGTCGATTGATATATTATGTGAGTTTTCGTGCTACATAAATTTTTTCACTTTAAATATAACTATTATATCCGAGCGATAGATTTTCTGGAATGTTTTATACGTAGCATTTGCATAAAAAATATATATTTAAAGCAATAAAATAAATTATCACCTCTTTTAAATTTTTTCGAATAAATTTTCGGTTAAAAAAGAAAAAAAAAATAATAATAATATCAGATACAGTCTTCAAAAAAGAATAAAAATGTAAGATTATCAAATAAAGCAAATTTCTTTTTATCTTGTTCCAATTTAAAACGTCAAACCAAAACATTAATATCATCCAAGCGTACAGATCAGACAATTTGATATAAAAAGCATCGAAGTCTAAAGAAGATAAGTCCTGTGAAATGGTGCAAGAGACAGTTCTTCGGATGTATGGTTTCAATAAAACGGTGACGCCATTAACGCTTCTTTCTCTCTTCTTCAATAGAATAACCAGAGGGGATTGGAGCAATGTAGCGATGGAAGATTGGCGACTTTCAGACTCTTTAGATTGAGGTGAAGTGATCTGACGATGACTTAATAACTCTCTTAGTAAATCCTCATTCCCTTTTTTCTTTTTTTTCTTTTTCCTCCTAACCAACTTTAGTTCGCTAAAAGGAATCTCCGACGCTGAGAACTTCTTTCAATACCATTACCAATCTCTTTTTCAACGTTTGTGCATGCAAAAAAAAAAAAAAATGAAAAAATGACGAAAATATTTCGTTACAAAATGAAACTTCATGTAATAAATATAACCCTTACAATTGCTTGTCTTTTCTCTTGAATAATGTAAATGTGTTTATTATTCAATATTTTGTCGTCGTTTTAAAATTCACCGTATTTAATAATTTCTTGCAAGAAATTCTTTCCAACTTCAATAAAATTCCAAAAATGCCTTGTTTTATTTAATCGAAATTTTCTTTCGGAATTTCTTTTTATTAAAAAGTATTTTTCTATTTAGTTGATAAACGCTTAAATAAAAAAGTAAAAATAAAAATAATTGTTATTTGGGAGTAAATGCTCGATCACCCTATTTTAAATTTTTATTAAGCACTTACGACTTTTTTCTATGCGTTATTATTAATTAATCAATTAATTTTAATTATTAAAATTAAGAAAAACTTTATAAACGATTAAAATTGATATAATGTTAGTTATAAAATAATACATGGCAAAACTTTTAGATTTTTGGGAATAAGTCTAGTATTCTGAATAACAAATGAAATCCATTTTCTGCAGCTGTTGAACTAAATCCTCGCTATTCGGCAAGAAAATGTCGTTATATGGTTTTGGTATGCTATTCTAAATTCAATACATGAAGAGACTATGAATAAAAACTGACTCGGTTCCAGTGTAAAATGTGAGAAAACGTATTTTATAGCACATTCTTAAGAGTTTAATATTTAATCATTTAATCGTTTTAATAAGTATTAAGCACAAAATTTTCGACCAACGTTAAAATTTGCAATAGCAAACATTTTCGTTGGAAAGAACTCATAAAAGTTTGCTCC
The DNA here is from genome assembly GCA_000484575.1 of Olivierus martensii. Classification (NCBI taxonomy): domain Eukaryota; kingdom Metazoa; phylum Arthropoda; class Arachnida; order Scorpiones; family Buthidae; genus Olivierus; species Olivierus martensii. The sequence goes on from AYEL01052752.1 coordinate 27,865, forward strand.
AGTATAGACACTTGTAATTAATGACATGGCATCGCGATCAATGACACTACTTACGGATCAAAGAAGCAATAAAATATCAATAATAATCTTTATCTTTTGTTCTGATGAATGTACGTGTAGAAGTTAAAGCAACGTAATTTTGGACATATCTTAACAAACATCAGTTCAAATCTAGCTTTAATTTATGAGAAATGAGGCGAAAGTAAATATAACTTATAACATTTATACCCATTGGATATATTTTTATGCGCTATCAACATTTAAATGTCATATGTGCATGTGATAAATGCAATTTTGTATGAGTTGCGTTAGCGTAATGCTGAACAGAAAGCGATAGCATTAATTTATGAACGGAAAGGATTCCGTAGATAATTTAGTATCGATAGTAGAATGCGATGTATAAATAAAGTGGAGAAATATTTATGAGCAACAATTGTTTATCATATACAATGAAGCAATAGCAAATAGCTGCATTGTATAAGCATATATTTACTTCGAACTATTGTATGGACTGTTAACATAGGCTATTTATGGAATTCAAAAGTAAACTCACAAAATTTTGTGCAGATACTTGAACGAACAATTTTATAGAGTATAAATAACGAAAAACAAAAATAAACTAACTTTAAACGATCTCTTAATGATTTTAATGATTATTTTATATCAATAACGCGTATTAGATTATCCGATTTTGCTTAATGATTATCCATTTTAGATGACTAAAAATCTGTTTTTGATACGGAAAATAACGACTATTTAATACCGAAATGAATTTTTAATGACTCGATAAATATCTAATTTATTACGCTTAAAATAATCTTATTATTATTATATATATATATATAAATTACATAATGTATAGTTTCGGGATATTATTTTTATGTTCTAAGAATAAGTTTACTTTTCTTTTGAACCTCTTCTACCGGATTTAGCTTTAGATCATATAATACTGTTAGATGCTCTGTTCGGATTATCCTCAATCACCAACATCCATTTTCACGGATAATCGGGAGACTGATGTATCTCATAGAATATATTATGGTACATTGTATGAAATTTTTCTGAATCCTTTTCCAAATCTTCAATTTAGCTGGGTTTAATATTTAATCCTCTTCTCACAACTTTATTGTCTCCATTATATATATATATTTTCCCATTCTAACACGTCATTAAGATGATATATTCGTGTCTATAAACTACATAATATTTCGGAGAGAAAAATAAAAAAAAATATCTTCAAAATTTAATTTAGTGTTTAAGAACGTAATGAGAAGAATTTAATACGTGAAATATCTTTATCCGCCCTTTCAACTTTTATCAAATTATCTCTTATCGTTTTAAGAGATGATGACATTAGTCCTCCTAAGCTTCTGTAATATCTAGTACAGAAAAAACAAATACTGTATATTACTGTAGTACTGAGAATAAGAAGAAAAAAAAATCAGAGCGGATCAATCTGGGAAAACACACACACTAAAATTGCAGAGTGGTAGTAATGAATATATAAATAATATTCTATCTATATATTTGCAGTAAAGCTATAAATATTCTACAAAGATATCTTTTAAAAGAGGCACACCCATCAACAACGCGGATAGAATGAATATGACTATTAATGTTATCTTTATGATAACTTAATTATTTAATTATGACTAATCGGTTTTACACTCAAAAATAATGTTATCTAATATTTTAATACCATTAATATATATATATATAGACTACTTTCCAAAGGAAAACTAATTTTACTGTAATTATTGCATTTTGAAATGAAGAAAAATTTTTTTTGACTTTCAATTTAAAAAATGCAAATGTTATTACTTCTAAAATGATTCCGATATTTTTTGGTTTTTATTTTATTAAAGTCTGTGATGATTTTTATTTTTATATTGGACCTGAGTATAAGTTGCAAAATTTTTGCACATTTTGCAAAAATCAAAATGCCAGTAATAACTGCCATCATTTTAATCCTTTTTTGACAGGCCATGGGATTCTAGCACTTCTGGAAATCATTGCCTGGATTTTGGTGTTCTCCCAGCATGCTGGAATTATAGCACTCTTTCGATATTCTGGGATTTAAATTAAAATTCTCCTGGCAGTCATATTCATGAGACTTGGAATAATCAATCACAGTGTGTGCCAGGATGTTTACTATATCTCAGTGGGATGGGAGGCTAGCCATAGTCTTAAGAAAAGCTGCTCTAGTGTATAGGAAAAATCTTAAAAGTTAATAATTTCATTTTGTACAGATAATAACCATATTGTAGTTTCAAATAAATAGAAACTTTTTGTTTATCTTTAAATAATGTTTAAATATAAACACAATTTGATGTAAAAATATTTTTTTACTTGTTAAATGAAATTTATATTCATTTCAATTGAAAACTTCAAATTAGAATAATTCATCTGATATATAATTTATATTAAAATCTGAGGTATATTTCATTTTTATTTTAAAAAGTACTATACAATTATAATGATTTTGAATATAAAGTGACTTAATAAATTACATCAATGTAAAAGCTTTTCATTATATTACCAAAGAAAAAATGGATTATTTTCAAGTTTCAATAAATCATTTTTTTAATTTATTTATATTAATTAAATAAATATAGATTTATTCAAATTATAAGTTAAGACACATTAATTACAAAAACGAAACACATTACTGTACTTTTTCACTGAGAAGATAATAAACATACTATTAATCGTGATATATCAAAACAGTTCGGTTTATTTCACTTTTAATTTGAATGATTTTGATGATTATTATTGCTATAAATAACATTTAATAATTAATAAATTTAAATATATTATTATATAATGATTACCCTTTTATAATAATAAATAAAAATTTCGAACCTGATTTCGATAGCCTAATAGTAAAAATTCACAAAGAACCCTTAGATTGAAATTTTGTTTTGAAGGAAACGTTAAGTTCGAAAATCTTTGTCTTAGCCTAATTATTTAATATGTTTATCTTCACGCTTCACTATCAGTGCTGCCCTCATGTGTTTGTTCGGTTTGCAGTTAAAGAAAATGTCATAACTGCAGACGAACTTAAAACAAATACAGTCGTAATTATTTTTATCAAACTTTTTCGTATTAATAATTAAAATAATCATAAGTAAATTAATATACAGATAGTGAAACTAAATTTTAAAATTTTAAAAATATTATTTCATAGAGCAAAATTAGGGGGTGGATTATAATTTTTTTTTTTAAATATTGAAACTGTCGTCTGCAGTTTGCTGTGATGTTCTCATAGTTAGAATTACTTCAAATTTTTAATAAATCATCGAATAGAAAAAAGAAGATGGTTCGTGATAGATTGGCCGAATTGAAAGCTGTAAGTTTAATTGATATAGGCTAGAAAGATTTTTGCGTGACAAGTAATTCTAAAAATCAAACATCAGTATTTTACGTTTCTTTTTGGTTCAACAATTATTTTAACTCGACAGTGGAGAATATTTTTGTGCCAATCTAATTTTTAGAGATATCAAAATAAATTCGCATTAACAATTTATCATACGCATTTATGTTAAGATGATAATAGTTTGATCAATTTAAAAATAAATGATTAATCAAAATTAGAAATTCAGGCTGAGAGCAACGTATAAGTTTAGTTTACCCACCCCATATATTTAATTGGCCAAATAGTGTACAGTTAGTCACAAAAGTCTACATACACCACCTAAATAGACACATTCATGCTATGAAAAGCAGATACGACAGTAATTATTACTTTAATATAACCATTTAGTGTACATGAGCATGTATTGCAAGTACAAAAAGCAAAAGTAAATATACATTGCACACAATTACACAATTATTGAAAATGGGCTGCCACAAAAGTCTACATACAGTATGCAGGAACTGTATAGTAGGCCTATTAATATCTTTTAGGACCACCATTGGAAGCAATTACTGCCACCAGTTGTCAAGGCATGGAAGAAACTAGTGTTGCTGTTATGTCAGATGTTATGGTGTCCCAGGATTTTGTTAGGGCTTCCTTCAAAGACTGTGCATTGATAATTTTGTATTTTCGTACACGTCGTTTGAGCTCATTCCATAAATGTTCGATGGGATTGAGGTCTGGTGACTGGGGCAGTGAATGGAGTTGTCATGCCACTTGGTACAGCAGCCATTCCTTCACGATCACAGCAGTGTGCTTAGGATCGTTATCCTGCTGGATCCATAAATAACTTTTGAAGTAATCAGCAGATTTTCATGATATCCTGTGGCTATATTCTACCATTAAAATTGATCTCGATGCTATATCTTTTAATTATGGAGCTATAATCATATAAAAATGGAGGGCATTCAAATTTATGAGATTCTTTCTTAATATAATTTGACGTAATCAATGGATTTTTATGAAATTTAACAGCATAGTGAAGCCTTAGAAGTTAATCTAGATGATGTACCAATTGTCCCTGCAGCTTCTACTATGTAAAAATTGTGGATATTAAAAACTATTAAGGTTTCTCTTTTATGACTGTTAAACTACACAATTGATTTTTATGAAATTTAGTAGATTTATCAGGACGTTAAGGATGATCTTGAAATAGGATTAATTAACTTTGCATCATATAGTATTTAAAAATGGCGACGTTAAAACTTCTCAGGTTTCCCCTATTGGAACTAATATGGGAACCTGAGATTGAACTATAAAATAAGGATTTAAAGTTAGTCTATTTGATAGACCAACATCAGTTCCTTATTTGATAATCCAATCTAGGGCACAAAATATTTATGTAATATTTTTCGGCATTTTGCACCCTTAGTACTCTTTTTGAGTGGAAAGGGGCATAAAATTTTTCGCCACCAAAACTATGATAAAAAAAAAAATCTAGGGAACCAGATTGCTTATATTAGGGGGAAGCCTGAGAAGTTTTAACATCCGCCATTTTTAAATACATGAACATGTAAGTTTAATTCATATCGGTTTTTTAAAGTTATTAATTAAATATATTTATATAAAACAAACACTTATTAATAATCAAAATAAATTAGAAAATTAATGAAAATTTACTTGAACATATTAGATTTTTTTTTTTTAATCGAATTTATTTTACTGTAAAAATTGTTTAAAATTAGCTTAAATTTTAAATAATTTATCTGATTATAAAGAAAAATTTTATACAAAATGTTTTTGTTTTTATAATCAAATAATAACATTCTTTATTTACGGAGACAGTCCAGTGATATTGCTTATATCTTCTCGTTTTTATTAGTGACATTGCATCGTCTCATATACGAGACATTTCATGTATGATTTTGAGTCGCTTTTATATTCTGTTAACGACTTTACCTTGGGTATAGCAGTCATGAAGTTCTCACTCTCCCAAATCAACCACGGGAGCTTAGTCAAATGTTCCATGAAGTCTTATCGATTCTTACTGAGTTGCTGGATCAGTACGATACCGCATTTAGTGCATACATTCCATTGTTATATCTCTTAACACGAAAATCTTTATAACATTTTCCCTCTCTCTTATATTGCATTTACCTTTATTTAAAAATTTTACCTTTATATAAATAAGCAAAGCTTCGATAGAATTCTCTGAAAAAAATTTCGAATAGTTTAGTTGTAGAATTTTATAAGTTTTATTCAGTCGTACATTTATTGAATAATATTGTCTTGAATTTTTTTCGTCCTGTTATCTTGAGCATATTTTCTTTCGGGACATTGAAAGAACTGGATATTTTTGATTGCTGAAAATTATAATCTATCTAAATTTATTATCCGATATGTAAATTTTTACGACTTTATTAGGAATTTTATGGAATTAGTTTTTATTAGTTTTGCTTTTAATATCGATTGTCAAAGATTCTTTTACTACTTTCCAAGAGCTAGATCTTAATAATAGAACTAAGTTAAGAAAAAAAAAACCGTAGAGAGAAAAAAGAAACTTGTTTATTTTTTCTATATTTAAATTTTAGACAGTATCTTATAAAATATATTCATAAAATACTTATATATTTACATATACAGTACATGCATTTAAAATTTTCTCTTGAAGTATATTATAAACTGAAGTGATTCTTTGATGAAGTGTATCATAAATTAAATCGAAAATATTTTTTTAAGTATTTAATTTATTTTATGAATGTTTTAAATTTAATCAGACATAAAATTAGATTAGTTAATTAATTAAAATTTCAATAATTTTATAAAGCAGTGGAGAAGAACGTAGATACGTTACAAAATTATCATCGACTTAATTTGCACATAAAAACAGAAAACAAAATTAAATTTTCTAAACTTGACTGTGGATGAATATTTAAAATTACGGGATAGGGGATATAAAGCAGTTCCAATTGAGAAAGCTTCCAGTTTGGTTCTTATACTCATCACTTCCTTTTATAAAAATTTATTTTTGAATTCTAATCCATAAATTAATTTAATCACTGTTTGATTTAATCGTATATTAAATTTATTACCAGATAATAATCCTAAAATTAGCATTGATGACATTTATTACATATATTAGCTATATGTTCCAAATGACTGCTGATATCAAGTTAACTCGACAGTGGAGTGAATTGTTTGAGAGAATTACTGCTCGAATCCTATCTATGTGATTTTTTTATTTATTATTATTTTCAAAACTTAATTTTAAATTAATGATTGAAATGATTAAAATTTTTCTATTATCAAAACAACTTAAATAATTCTAACAAGAAAAAAAAAACTGTTTTCTACGTATAGCTAATTAATAAAACTCCGAATGCCAAAATTAATTATTAAATTCGGTTGAAACATTTACATATTTTCTTTAAATATTATTATTAGTTTTTTTAAATTCATAACTTAAAGCAAAAATAATTTCAATAATACTTAAAATTTTTAAATAAGAAAAATATCTAATTTTAATCAACATAACATTTTTTTATTGAATGTTAAATTTAAAAAATAATTTTTCGAGTAATTAATTAAAATATTATGTGCTTGTTAAATTTAGAATGAACGTACTTTTGAATTATGCAATTTCTCTCTCTCAAATGGTCAATAATTTGTTTTAATAAATTTCGAGCACATATATCTTAAAAGCAATCTGCCAATCTTAATAGACTAATCAATTATACCAGCAATATTCCAATTTTATGATAATCTTTAAATGTCTCTCTTAATTCACCATCAGTGTAAAATTTTCCTACTCATTCATATCAATGTTAATAATATATTGCCGTTTCCTCTTGACAATCGACATACATAAATGCATTTTTTAAATACAATTTATGTGAATTGTCGTCGTATTATTAAATAAACTATTCAGTGTATATTTTATATATATATATATATATTTTACTTCTAAACATTTATGTATCCAGTACATTAAAGTATCATCTATATCTTCGACGTATCTTATTATCTGTACAGAAAAGAATTTCGGGTGGCTTTTATATCCGATAAAAGCCATACACTTCCTCTTTTGGTAACAGTAAACTCTTTGATAACGGATACTTATAACGTTCTTTACCTTTATTCTTAAAAATAGAAAAGAGATCTATCTAGTTTTAATATATTGAAATTTTAAAAGATGATCTAAAATTGAATGTTAACTTTCCAGCTTAAATAAATAAAAAAAAATTTATATTTTAAATTTCAATAATCATATTACATTATAAATAATGGATATAAATTCTAAACAATATTACTTAAAAGTCCTTTGAGGAATTTTTCGTAGACATCGCTACGAAAAATCCGCCTTTTTTTAAAGTTTTCTTAGTCACAAATTGAATGAAGTGCACTTTAAAATATCCCAGTGAAAGTTTGGAGAAATTTATGAATTTCACTTTTCTGTGAAAAAAGTGTAGTAGTGCGGAAGAGTGAACACTTACCTTTTCAAGATGAACTAAAGAAACTTCACTAATGACACAAGGGTTTAGGAAGAGTTCGATTATTGACCCAGTCTTAGTCATTACTAACATTAAGTCGATAATCGAATAGAATCACAGATATCACTCTTATGTAGCACATAGGATTCCTATGTTTGCGTTTGCCACTTCGAATATTAGCTGAATTGGCGGATTAATATGGTTACCTTGTCACTGATGAAGACAAGAAATATGATGAAAGCTATAAGAGCTATTCACATCTATCAAGAGTAAACCATAAATAGGCTATATAAGATTTAATGCTCTGATTCAATGCCTTTTGCATTAAAATTGTCAGTTTTATGGCTTCTAAAATATAAAAATTTATTTTTATGTTTGCATATTTTTTTTCTTATTTTGGAGATAATTTAATGTTTCAGTAGTCATATTTTATATGACTTATATATCAACTGAAGAAGAAACTCCATATCATTTATAAATAATAGAATAATTTTATTTTGCAATTTATGATGAAAAAAATACCGAAAATTATTAATGTGACACATACTTATGCATTTATATACTGTATATCTACACTAACAATAATCATTACAATAATAAAATGTTTAATATTTCAAGGAGTCATGAGTAATTTATGGGAAGATAAATAAATAAAATTAAATTTTAAAAAAATAAGTAATTATCCTTTCCTCTTTCGATAATATACATATTTTTCTACTCCGGCACTAAATTGTTCTAATTTATACTGATAAGCCATTATTAATGCTGTTAACATAATTACTATTAGCTCATTACAATATCTCTTGTAACTCCTATAATTGTATTACTACTCTGTAGTATTAATATAAACATGTATCTGCGGTATATGACCATGCATTCAATAATATATACAACAAATATCCCGATTCCATTATGAAAATTATATAATTACATGCAACGTATTGTGGGCTGTGAGGAAGCCATTAAGAAATGACATACTTCAGTCGCTTCATTGGCAATACCATTTGAGGAAAATAGTGATTTGTGAGAGTAGAGTGTTTGTACTTAGCGAGACAAGAGGCGATGTATCCTTACTGCCTAATTGACAGCCCATTTAGGCAAGTTTACTATGTCTACACTAATCAGAGCCAGATACGTGATCTTGCTAATGGCATGCTGAGGCTGTAAATAGAAGTGTCAGATATCTGGAACGTGTATTATTAATAATATCATGGATAAAACTGGTATTAACAGTCTTATTTAGTGGGTAGTTTTTGATTAAAAGCTGTTTATTTCTTGTCAACAACTTTATTTCAATTAAAAATTTCTCATTCGCCTATCGAAACTGGGAAGAACAAAAGAATAAAATTTCGTTAATCAAGATAATATAATCAATGAAATTAAATTATTTTGGCAATAATAATAATAATAAATTTTCGGAGAAAATTAAGGAAAACTTTCACCACACACACACATATATATATAATGTTAATAATTAAGTTTTACGTCAGTGAGCATCTAAAAGTGAATCTAATGGTAACGATAAAACCTTGCAATTAAAGGTATCTGCTGAGCTGAATAGATAAACAGGTAGCGGTGTAAAGTACCATTAAAAATACATAAAAACCGTATCCTATTCAATGGATTACAATGTGAACTGAATAAACAATATTACCGGCTACCAAGGTGCTATATTATTCCATTATGGTTATGTTAATAAATTAAAAGGTAATCATAAAATTTAAATATATGCAAATAATATTTTGATGAATTAAAATCGAATCTTTAATGAATGGACTTACAGTATAAAAGAGCAACAGTTTGAATGAATATTGCAGGAAAATATGAAAACATCAGTATAGGTGACAACTGTAAACAAGTTTGTATTTCATAAATGATTCATGAGTCCCCAAATCATCTGACCTAAAGTCGTTTGCATATCGTTTCCTTTTGTTAGAAAATACAAAAGCATTATATTTCGATATTCCAAACAAGAAAAATCCTTTGGAAGTCCATTTTAGAGAAACACGGTTCGAATATAGATTAACAGTTTGCAACAGCAAAATATCTAAGAAAATTTCGACGAAGAAAAATGGAGATTAAAAACGGTGTCTGTTGATTAGCTGCATTAAATTATTTGTTAGATATTATAAATAAAATATTTTATGTATTGTTTTTTCCGGTTGATGCACTTTTATGTTGTATTTTTCTCTCCACAAAACTTATCTTTCTTTAAAGAAAAAAAAAAGACTCTTATCTTTAGAAGTAAGATGTTTTCTTGCAACTTCCTTCTCAATTTAAAAAAAAATAAAAAATAAAAATGGGTTACATTATTGTTAGATTAAAGAAAACTCTTTTTTTTTAAATACACTTTTCCAATTTTTCATCAAGATAGAAGTTAATGGGATATTGTTTTATTTTTCTAATAATTACTACCAGTCTACATAAATTTGATTTTATATCAGATATCTTTCATGTTCATTCCTGGTCTATTCTGAAATATTTTGTTATAAAAGTTTGATGTAGTTAACCTATAAATAATAAGTTTTTTACTTTTAACTAATAAATTATATCAGAAGTTTTATAAATGTATTAATATTTATCTTAATTTTTCTTTTAAATACAATATTGTGTTTGAAAAGGGTAACATTAAATCAAAAATTGGAAAAATATTCTTACGGAAATAGATCCAGAAACGAAAATAAATCCATAATCCATTATGCAGTACAAGAGCGATTTTTTTGCACTTTTAAAAAAATGTCAAATGCGACTTGAATCGCGCGATTAAAGCGACGCGATATTTCTAATCGCGTCGCTATAGTCGCACGATTGAAATGGCTTGTCTTTCAAAGTTATGAATGCAGACAGATTTTACAATTGCTCACATTTATTTCTATTTTTCGTCATTATTGAATCCCGATATCTAATGCAAGTTGTGTTGATTTAGCTTATACTTTTCCGAAATATTTAAAGCAATTTATGGGAAGAATTTAAAAATTGTATTAAAATGAGAATTATTTCGCCAGATTTTCATGTAGGTTGATTTGATAAAAATCAATATTGGAACAAGCTGGAATGAAATATCATATTAAAAGTTGCAAAATTCGCAGATGATTACAAGTCATTATTGATTTATCGCCTCGTAACTCATTTTTAGAATTATGAAGCCTGTTACCGTGATACCGCCAGACTCGATGTAAGATTAATTGCATAAATAATGCAACCAATAAATTAAAAAGATGCAGAGAAATAAAAACCAAAGTAAAGATACAAAACCCTGTTATAAAAGAAAAAGAAAAAAAATTTGTACATAAATTTCTGTTTTCTAAATTTCGATTGTTCGAAGTAAGCTACTATATTATGCTCTTTTTAATATTTCATTCAGGAAAATAACGATATGCACTTAAATAAATCAGGTTTTTCGTCTATTTTTGATGTGAATTTGCATTGCAACAAAGAAAAGGGCATCAAACTATAACTAGAAATGAATCTTTGTTCGAAAGATAGAAGCAAGATGTAGTGTTCATAAATGTCAAAACAGTAAAGATACGAAAAAAAAAACTAGGTTTGTTTGGAATGAATATGACGGCCGTAAAAAAACAACGAAGCAAGATGTAGTGTTCATAAATGTCAAAACAGTAACGATACGAAAAAAAAAACTAGGTTTGTTTGGAATGAATATGACGGCCGTAAAAAAACAACCGTTGTGGTCGATAGACTGTAGATGGGACAAACCTGGTGATGAAACAGTCCAGTCATAAAATGAAACCCATCGACAATATTACGTTGTGGATGAGCAATGAGACAAGAGAGACTAAAGATATATTTAACATCATGCCTGACAGCTAAAGTTCGTCCCTGGCAATCATACTCCGGAGACAAATAGAAAATAACAATTACATATAACCTCTATATTTATATAGAAAGAGTGGGAAGGTAAAGTAATATCGCAGTCGAAAGAAGCACTAAAATTCTTATGGCAACAGTGCCAATTAATAATAAAAATCCTAACGAGTGAAAATTTCTAATAAACAGATATTATCTTGAAAATTTTACACGATTGGTGAATATTTATATTGAAAAAAGTCTTTTTTTTATGGAACGTATAAATTATGCTTCATCTGTAACCAGGGATATCTTTTTGTGTAATTCGATGCAAGTGATCAGAGTTAATGAATTATTCATTGCAAGGTTGTAGTTGATGTATAAAGTTTTCAACATTTTGCTTTTAAGGCAACACTGTATAAAATTATTGAAAATAATTCATTCTTTAATATTTTTTACTAAGTACGGAATTAAATAGATGATTTATAAAATAAATTTTTTTTTATCCGAATGGATGAATTTTAAATGTAAATTTGCACATTTTTTTCTATATCTTCGATCCTATTTTTAATGTATATAATAGTGACGTAATAAATAAACCGTAAGATAAATTGTTACGTAATAATTTAAAAATTAATAACGATGGAATAAATATAACTAATGGAAAGAGGAATAATTTGAAATCGTTTCTAAATTATTATTTATTTATTTTTTAAATAGACTAACGGAAAAATAATATCTTGATTAAAAAATTCTATCAAGAAAATGATCTAGAATGAACAGTTTACTTTAAAAATAAAACTAGCGAGAGAAAGAAAAAACACATATAAGCAGAATGCAAACAAACAAACGTAATTATCTATAAGTTCTTTTCTTAATATGGCCAGAAGGCTGAAAAAATAATCTAGTTTAAATCCAGGTCAACGGAATCTAGTAGAGTTAAATTTCTTCAAAATTACGTAAAAAAATTGCATTGAAAAATAAATAATCTTCTAGTTTTTATATATAAAGCTGTAACGAAAGTACAAACAGTATATTGCTGAAGCTTCGCATAATGTTTTGTTGTTAAGTACTCTATATTTTAATTCGGGAATTGCTTCGAGTATTAATTAAATAAGAACTGTTTAATTAATGTTTGAATTCCGGTCTGAAACAATTTCATTATTAAGCGTTTTCTTGAAACTTTTGCAAGAGTAATCATTAATATTATTTAATAACGATTTTCAAACGATATATAAATGAATAAAACATAAAATTTTGTTTCAAATTTGTACTTTCCTTGCAGTTGTAAATGATATTCGGGTTAGAAAATAATCCACAATCTTGGAACACGGACGATTCTTGTCGTTTAAAACTAATTCGGTAACCGTAGTTTTTAATGACGATATTTAAAATTTCTGGGCGAATTTTAATAGAGTTAAATACGTAAATAGCACCAACTGAATATAATTTAATGCAGTATGCACTTCTCTAAACATTTTATTTTTTTTTATTCAGGAAAAAAATCTTAATTAGTTTACTAAACATCAGAAAATTATATTTTGAATAACAAAAGAAAATACTAATGAGATATTTAATGAACTGAAAATGATGTTGAAAAATGACATCATTTCTTAAAGTATCTTGAATTTTAATTATTATGAGCCGTACAATGACAGATTTTGTACATTATTTCATATTTTTTTAATTTTATTTTTTAGATTTTTAAGAGAAAAGAAGAGGAAAAAAAATTACACAATCAGATGTCAATTTTATTGATGAGTTTTCTTAGAAATAATCCGTAATCTGGAAAAATTATTATCTTTCAATTTGTAATAATTATACAGAAATGGAGAACGATATGTAAGATATCTTAAGTAATTATTCAAGAAGATTTATTGCTTTTTCTAATAATAATAATAAAAAATATCATACGGTTTTCATGCATATGGATATCTTCTAAAACCATGTTTTATCAAGAAAATCTCGAAGTTTAATTTCTGTGACGTTCTTAGGGATGGGACTAGTTTTGAAAAAACATCAAACTCATTTCCTCGTCTTTGACGGTTCTCCATGTCATTAATTTTGGTAAATAAAAAAAAAAAATGAATGTCATTCTCTAGTGACGTAATCTTAAGATGAATTGCTGAATATGATCACTTCTTTCATACATTTTTGAAAAAAATTTAAGCTCGGTATATAAAAATATTCAAACAAAATATTAGAATGTTTATTTTGAAATTTGATTTGCAATAAAAATAATCTGGAAAAAACTTTTCGATGTTTTTCTAACCTGCACAGTACATAAACTTATCAAATTATTAACTTTATTTCTCTCTCAGTTTTATTAATTTTATGTGTGAAAATTGGATATAGTTTCACATTTTTTAAATATTAAATTATATTCTGATTAATGAGAATTTAATATTTAATTTTTGATGCTTTATGATGATAATGTAGCGCTCTTCTTGTGATAAATAAAATGAACAGTAATGTAAATTGTTTAAAAGAGTAAACAGAGCGCTAAATCGCCGATGGCATTCCATAATTTTCTAGATTTATTTAGTCTAATTGTCGTTAATTAAGAAAAATATAACTAGAATATTAATCACTAATCGCAATTTTACAATCAAGTAAATTATGTTTTACAATATCATTTAATTACATTTATTACAACGTAAATGACTTAAGAAGAAATATTAAATCAAAATAATTACTTATGATTAAAGTAATTAAATAAAATTGATTTTCGAGTGAAATTATTCAAATCTTTTATTGATAATTTTTCACTAATTTCGCACTATTTTCAAATGATTAGCTTTCGGTACTACAAAAAAAAGAGAGAGGTAGTAGTAAATTAACTCTTATCGCTTTTCGCACCAATTTTCAATTAATTTGGAGAAAGAAAAATTGCGATAATTCATTTAAAGCAAGTTATAGAAATATAACAAAATTCTAAATCAGTTTTGTATATTAATATGATTTTTTTTGGCTAGTAAAAAATCCGTAAGATATCCGTGCATTAGCCAAATTTAAAATCTTGGAAATTAGGAAACACTTTGTTCCTCTGACAAGCAGATTAGAGAGCGCGGTCCATACACTACTATTGACTACATATTAATCACGCAGCGAGTACAATTACAAGTGCGAACTGCTGTAATATATGGGACCTGTGATAAATGGTCGGCCTTCCACCTTCTTCCAAGCAGCTCAAGAGAAAGAGGTAAGCGACTGAAAAGCCATGTAATTTAGCTGGCATACGTAGAAACGAACAATAAACCTGCTCATAGGGTCTTCACTAAGTCTTACCATCTCCTCCCGAAGCATCCATTAATAACATAAGGTTGACAACTCCCTGGAAACATTCTTTTTCCAAATATTGCGGATTCTAATATCGATCTCTTTTTAACAATAGCTGATGAGAGAGATAGCAAGATAGCAGAAACAAAATGAATATAACTCCGGTTAAGATGATAAAGCACACTTTTGGAAACAGCGATTCTTTCCCTAATAGCTATTGGCTAAAGAATTGATTTTTTTGGTTAAATTTTTATACTATATACATGTATATATATATATATAATTTAATGTTGTAGTAGCTACTTGTTGATGCAAAAAATAAAAATTTACTTTAAAAATTCATAAGATTCTAAATATTCCAAAAATATCCTAAAAATTCTTTACTTTTTTTTCTGTATATACATAACTAAAACATATAGTATTATATTATTCAAATCTCAATCTATTCTTAAGCTCTGACAATCATTTATTTTCATGAGATGTTGCAAACAAATCCGCATCATCAGGTGTTGAGGTAAGAAAATAAAAATACGGTACAACAATCGTATAATGAAGAAAAATGTACGGATGCATCATAAATATTTAAATAAACACTTATTAAGAAAGTATAAATTGTGAATACTGGTATTTTTGTTTTATATTCGTTTAAAAATACCAAAAATAAAATAAAATATTTATGTAATCAAAAATTTTGTTGTTGTTTTTTTTTTAAATAAATTTATAAATTTTGAATAAGAGTCAAAATTCATTTATAGAAATAAATATATAAATAAATTTCAATCATGAAAAAATGATTTATACGATATCCTTCAGGTATCCAAAATTTATAAAACTTTCTTCATTGGTCATAGTCAACTTTTTTATGATATTGTATCTAATATTAAATTTATATATATATATATTATTTGGCCTGGGGGCTGCACTTTGGGAATCTCTGTAGTAGAGAATTGATTATCTGAACAAGTCAATTATCAAATCAGTGCTGCCTAAAAATTAAATTACAGTATCTATTTTTTAATTCACTGTTGCTATATCGTTATTATTTCTGCCTTTTTATTATTTATTAAAAGATGTATGCAATATAGCATAGAAATAACAGTTTGTCATTACAGGATTTAAAAACCAGATGCTGACTTTAGTTACTTTGTGGATGTTTTGGTTATTAGTTGCAAACCATTTCCTAAATTAATTATTTTTTTTTTAATACTTCACATTTGAAAATACAGGAAGCTTCCAATTTTACAAGCTAATTCATTTCTAAAATGGGTTTGTAAAGCAAGAACTCATAAATTGAGAATCAATTTCCTATACAATAATCTTAAAACTAGGAGTTCCATTCTCAACAAGGAAACTTGACCATAATAAAATTAAGTAAAGGTCAATAAAAATCAACAGTATATGATTAAACAATGATTTATTTATTATCTAAATAAATGAAAACTGAGGTAGTCCTCAATTTATGATGGGGCTTGATTTTGAACCCTATTTTCATAAGTCATAAATGTTCAAAATTTATGGATTTTTTATTACTAATGTTTACTAGGATAATATACATTATCTTAATAAGCATAAAGAACACAAAACTGCAAGAGCCAGATACTAAAAAAAATATGCTTTCTATATATTACCACTGAGTCAGGGATTTTAACCTATTGAATAGTATTGACCAATTATAGAATTTATTTATTACAATCACTGTTGCAAATATAAGTGATTAGAAATCAAGGACTACTTGTATAGCCATTAAAATCAAGCAAATTATGATGATAAAGAAATTTTCATATGAATATAAAAAATAAAAATTCCTTATTCATCATCATAGACAAATGATTAAACGAGCTTTCATACAGTGAATAATGCCTTAGGAACAACTTGGGAATGAAAGTTATTTAATATAGTTTGTCTGTGAAACAATGGCAGCTAGAGTGTACATGCTACTTCTACCTCTCAGTTTGCAATTTTGATATTTCTGATTTCGTAGCAGACAGACTAAGCTATAAACCAACTTATTGTAGTATATAGCTATATACATTGTTTTACATACCTTTTTATGAATATTTAGCATTTATTTATTGCAATTAATGTTCATACCGGGTGCGCCAGCTAAATCCGGACAAATTTCAAATTGAATTTCCCGCCATATTTGACGTCATTGCAATTTAAATTTTTAATTTTTAATTTTTAATTTTAATTTTAGTTTTCTTATAATTACTTTATATAAATCATTTATAACATATTTATTTGTACGCATATTTATATTTTATTATGTAAACACAATCTTATATAACCACGTAATATGTATTCACGTATTCATGTTCTAATCTTTAAACTGATTCTATAATCGTATGTTCAAAACGAGTTCTAATTCTTATGTTCCAATGTGTTATTACAATGAGTTGAAGATAGCTTAATAAAGCTGAAAGCGCTTCTCTGGTTTTTTAAAACTTTCTTGCTTTTTAAACTTTTTCCACTGTAAACTTGTGCTATAAAGGACTTATAC
>AYEL01052753.1:0-21826 GCA_000484575.1 Olivierus martensii
GTCATGCCGCCGCATGTCTTTGGAAAGGGGGAAACCGTAACAAAAAAGATTTACTTGCATGTTCTTACAACAATAGTGAAACCTTGGATGGAAACTGTGACTTCTGGAAGACCCTACAATTTCCAGCAGGACGGCACGCCTGCGCACATCAGTCATTTAGTACAAAACTGGTTGTCAGACAACATGGATACATTTTGGTCTAAAGAATTCTACCTCCTAACAGTCCAGATTTGAATCCTTTAGACTACTATGTATGGAGCGTTGTTGAAAGGGTCTCTAATAGGTCGAGACATCCTAATGTGGTATCTCTCCAGGCCGCTATTGAGGCAGCGTTTTCGAACTTGGACAAGCAGGCATTGTGCAGGGCATGTCATCGTTTCCGGTCGAGGATCGAGGCAATAATTGAGGCAGAAGGGAATTACATCAAGTAATTTTAATCTAAAGGGATCCAAAATTAATGTGCAAATGATAATTTTGATAATTTTATTATTTTTGTTAAATAAAATTGTTTATTTTGTCCGGATTTAGCTGGCACACCCTGTATTTTTGGTTTTTTTGATATTTCATATTTGAAAAAAATCTTAAACCAAAGAACTTTCTATAAAATATAATAATCTAGCATATAATCTATATAAATAAAAGTGTAAGCTTATATTTTCTTTTCTTGTCCATTCTAAAATTAGAAAAAAGAATTCTCATCTTTTGCATTTTTAGATGGAAAAAAGGCTACATGAATTAGGTTTGTCTATTCATTGTACATCCATCAGCATAATAGCAAAGTTATTTATATGATTTGGATAAAACTTATTATATGTTATTAGATAACATTAGAGGATAAAGTTTATTGAAAATGATAGTGCTTCAAAATGAACCAATATCAATCTCAAATAAATAATTTCCAATCTGAATGATATATATAAAAAATATTGGAGTCTTCTATGGAGTCAAGTGTATTGAAAATGATTAATATTTGATCATATTAGGGAGGAGGTTTGTTTGTCAAAACATTATTTTATGTAAATATTATCCAACTTAAATGAAATTTATATATATTAGGGTCTGCTAGAGAGTGATGTTAAACTTAGATCTTGCTGATGGCCATTTAAGGATTAAAAAAAATTCTGCCGCATGTACCACCGATTGGGCTATTCAAGCAATAATGAAAGAATATGACAGAAGGCATCTGTGCACATCATGACACACATAAAGGGCTGAAACAAGTCCAGAAAACCTTGTTCTTGAGTATGGCTCCATGCCAAACTGTGATGGCGAAAGATTTATCACACTTGTAGTTCAAGTGCTACTACCAAGTTCCAGAATTCACTTTAAATCTGCATAATACTGCTCTTTACTGCTTCAGTAATGTTTGGCAATGTACACAGATCAGACAGATGCCCTCTGTCTGATTTTTATTCTTACTGCTTGAATAGCCCAATCGGCAGTACATGCGGTGGCATTTTTTTTTGTGATATCTCATAATCTGCAGGTGATATTAAAAAACTTTCAAAACAAAAGTTGTTTGTTTTTCACAGTTCTAGCCACAATTAGTTTTCAAAACAAAAGTTGTTTGTTTTTCACAATTCTATCCAATTATGCCAAAAAATATTAAAAAACTTTCAAACAAAAGTTGTTTGTTTTTCACAGTTCTATCCAATTATGCCAAAATCGGCATTGGTTTCCATTGGAGATTTCATAGTTGATCCCTTGTGACTCTCCGATGGTCATTGGTTTCCATTGGAGATTTCATAGTTCACTCCTTGTGCCCCTACTTTCGATGGGCCCACAAAATTTTTATCATGCCCATTCAATTCTTCAGATATCCCACAAAATTTTTATCATGCCCATTCGATTCTTCAGATATACTTTGTAGTAATCAAAATTTTTTCCCCTACTTCTTATCTCATCGCATTTCTGAGAAAAAAGGTGGTACGGGTGTTAGAAAATACGCATTTCTGAGAAAAAGGATGGTACTGGTGCTAGAAAACACCCTGTGTATATCTATATATATGTTATAAGATACAAATGGAGCAGATAATACTGAAGAGTGCTGAGGACCACATCTAGCCATAGCCATGAGTTTGACATGTCTGCATTAGAGGATTGTCTATGTTAAAAATTATTAAAATAAAATTTGTATATTACAGAGTAATAAATTGATTCTGATAAGCAAATCAATTTTGATAAAAAAATTAACTTTATTCATATTAACAGAGTTCTGACATAGTTCAAATGCTCCCTTAGTACTCTGAGTGGAAAGGGGCAATCAAAATTTAGCCACCAAGCTTACCATATATAAAATAAATTCTAGAAAATATAGCTTTACGTTAATGTTACACAAAAGAAATTCTAAGATAACAAAAAAAAATCTTTTTTTTGTGTGTGCGCGTGTTAAAAATTTATTTATATTTTAAAAAATTTAGTAACAGGAAAAAATTATTATTTTATGCATGATATATTTTTTTTTGTCTTAGTAATTTCATAATAATGAATTAATGACATAATATCCGATACTTCTTGAATTTATTTATATTTTAAAAAATTTAATAACAGGAAAAAATTATTATTTTATGCATGATATATATATTTTTTTGTCTTAGTAATTTCATAATAATGAATTAATGACATAATATCCGATACTTCTTGTAACGTAATAACTAGTAAAAAATGTTTATTAATTAAAAATTAGCGAAGACATTTGATTGATTAATGATAACTCTACTCAATATCTAATTCTTCTTTTAAAAACTTCATAAATATATATATACTGTATATCCACTACAGAAAAAAAAATTGGAGTTCTTAATTTAAACAGTAAATTAATATAAGATTGTATAGATTTAGCATATAAGACATAAAAAAAAATTCATGGCAGAACAATCTCATAAAGATAAATGGATCAATTTGGTAACGCTATGAGAAAAGCAATATAGAAATAATTCTCGAACATCAAACAAATCTCATTCAAGTTGGCCTATCTGGCATGAAATATCTGCCTCTTTGGACATGGGTAAAGAAAGAAATCTTCGGCCTGTTTTTATTAAGATGTCCAAGAAAGAGTCAATTTTTGTCACTTTTCGGATATGGCTTGTGATGTCTAAAGGAACAAAATCTCTCCTTCTATATATAATGTTATCAAGTAGCTCTTATGGGTTATACAGCCTAATACCTATCTCTATTCTGCTTCCAAGTGAATATTGTCGAGTTATAAAAATGGAGTGAACTCGATTTTCCACTTATATAAGCCCCAATTTAAAAATATAACAAAAAAAATTTATTTATGAATGCCAAATTTAAACTCCACATAAGAACCGCAAGTTTATAAATCAGCATCATATGTCAACATCTTATCAGTATATCTCCGTAAGATCTATAGAGTTAAAAAAAAATTCTGTAATTTAAGGCCCTATTTCGATTATCCGGTTATTTTTAATGAAAAAATACGCTTGTAAAAAATTAATTTAGAGAAAATTTAAGCTAAATTTTCACTAATTAACTTGACATTAAAATATGTAAATAGATCTAAGGAACAAATTCATTTATAATAGTTCTAACTTCCAGTTGAACAACTTTAAACGATTGATAATTTAATTGCTGATTAATCATTCGAATTACGTCTGAATTGATAATGTCTCCTCAAGTCGAACGTTTCGGTAATAAATTTTAAACAAACCATTTGTTAACATTCGAAGATCATCTGGTTTAAGAAGCAATGCAAAGCATATTCGTGGAAAATTTCTGCAAACATCAGTTTTGAGAAAGCGCAGGTTAAGTTACGAATTAATGCTGTTGACATATGTATACATATACAACATATCGCACAGGAAAAGAGACAAAATTTGATCAATATGGCGAAGTTAATTTTACATTAGTCAAATTAGCTAATTACAGAGGGACTTTAATCGTTATAAAATGAATATATTATTTTTAATTTTCGTACTAAGAGTTTCATATTATCCGTTTGTAAATGAAACTCTTTTGAGCCAGCTGCGAATTCTAAATTAAAAATTTTTACTTTTACTAAAATAATGTCGCCAATTTTACTCATCTATATTTAAATGAAACTCGGAATTACACACACACACATATAAATATAGAACTTTTCTGCATATATATTAAAAATGAAAATTTCCTTTTAAAGATCTGTTAACATTCTTTTAAATGCAATATCGATCATCGAAAAGGAATAATAAGAAAAAAAAATAGGGAAAAGTTAGACTAAACTTTTATATATTTGAAGACAAAGTAGTCATGAATGTCTCTAGGCAATGAAAACCCAGACTTTCTACTTGATAGAAATCCCGAGTTTTTAGAGTTTCACTTGGTTTCTTTCTTGATAACGTCGAAAATCCAATTCAATGCAACTCAACGAGTGCGGCAAACGAAGGATAAGAAGTTGTTTTAAGAGAATAATTAAAAGAAAAAACAAACAAACTGTACGTTAATAATATAAATTTTTTCTTTACAGCGATATCAATATTAAAATAAGGTAATGTCGAAGATATATGCATTATTTAGCACTAACGTATCGATTTTAAACAGTACTGTTTACAGTTTTCTTTATTTATAAAAATTGTTACGCATGGTAATCACAATCGAGTGTTTCGTAAAAATTCTAAAAACGAATTGTTTAATGTTTAAAAAAAAATTCTTATTTTTTTATTTTCTTTTTTCTCTTGCAAATTTTTTGTAAACATCTTTCGGATATCGTCAACAGATGGCGATAGATGTACTAAATATAAAATTGAATTTTATATTTACAATCAATTTAACTCGTAAAGCCGATTTGGACATTTATTTTGTTTGCTTCGCTTAACGTTCGATTAAAATTAATATCTTTAGAATGTCGTGTCATTCTCTAATAAAGGTTTTCGGCTCGTTGTTTCCTGTTCGGTATTAAAAAAGAGAAAAAGAGAGAGTAAAAGGAGGAAGAAAAAAGAGAGAGAGAGAAGGAAGAGGAAGTGATGCGAAGTAATTTCTTCTTCGGCTCTCGCTTTTGGCAATGGTAAAATTAAATGGAAAATGCGCTATATATATAAAAAAGATTTTCTTTAGTAAATGTAGGGAATTCGTAGGTGGGTGTTATTCATACGTATTCTTTCCTATTGTAATGGCACTTTTCGCAGTTGAAGTCCATCAATTTGGTCATCCGTTTCGACCAAAACGAGAGCAAGAAGAAGATTCTAACCGAAATTGAAGCGAGACTATTTTTTTCGTGCTAACGGATGTTAGCGAAGACAATTTTCTTCGTCACTTCTTTCAGGTTGGGATCTTGTCCAGTAATTTGGAGAACAAAGTTTAAGTGAAAAGTCCGTTGAAGATAACAGTGCGGGTGTCATTTCCTGCACTAGATGCTCAGCTAAGTGAAGTGTAAACAGGAGAGAAAAACAAGTCTGACACCAAGCACCCAGTTAGATTAACTCAAGCGAACATTTCACAAGATTTCCCTCACTAAATTGGTTGCTTTACGATCTGTTTTTATATTAGTTCAAATGATTTCGTTATCTTAACGTTGCAAGCTTGTTCATGCCGACTGCAAATGATAAACTCGACAACATATATATATATATAACACCAAAAAAGATCACTTTAATACCAAGTCTATGTAATTTGTCTTGGCTTCTCTCGTTAAAGAAAATCAATGTCAAGTGATAAATGTGGGTGTCCTCTTCAGACTCGTTGTTTCATTGTAATTTGCACATTGAAACAAATGCTACTATTCAATGATTTCTTATAATGAGACTAAAACATTTTCGAGTTTGTGTACATCGATAAATGCCTAATGGTTTCCTATAAATAAATCCTTACATTTTAATTGAACGGAATAAACCATAACCTGACTACAAACATTTCCTATATTCCGTAATGGCAACGGTTCCCATGCTAATAAATGTAACATTTGCACACATCTACGTGTAGCATAAATCTACCGGACTATTAATATATATTAAACGTCCAGAATAAACTATTAAAGTAAATTAATATTTGCTAAATTAATTAACTGGCTTAATTCTCCGCATATAAATTATTAATTCGGTATTATCTTAATATTCATTTGTTAATGCAAAAATCTAATTATTATTGAGCGACAAAAATTACCATAAGACAAGTGCGAATATTGATGACCACTGTTTTAAAATTATTATTATAAATTTAGAAAATAGCAATAAATTAAAAATTTTACCTTCCTGTATCGGTCTTGAATCTTTCTTTCCCTAAAAAAGAATAAAAATAATTGAATATTTGAAGAATTTTATAGAATAATAATATTGCATCGTTGTCTACTGATGATCTATCGTTCCAAATTGTGAGTTTAGCGGTTTGCTTATGGGTTGCAACACATATAAGCTATTCATTTGCAAAATAATGGTATTTAGTTAATATTAAATGTCATTATTATGAATATTACAGCGATACATCATCAGTAAGACGGATTTCTCTAATTTTTATACTTGCATCATGCAGAATTTTTAATCGTTCACAAATCGGAATTTCATTGCAAAGTAGGAAAATCGAATGAATAATATGAAAATTTCATTAAAAGCAACGAGCAAAACTAACTGGATGGACAATTTATCGTTATAATAAGAGAATTTTCGCCATTTTAAACTTAAGATACTCTTTTATATCTAGGAATAACGAGACATGGCGTTTTTTTAGAAGTATCATGCACACGCAAGTGACATCATTAGAACTCACCAGTGAAACTTTTTTTAGTTGAATCGTCAAGATTAATATATATTTTTTTCCCTCTCCTTTCTTCCATAGCACTGGAATACATTTATCGAAGGTACTTTTTTTTTCTTTAAGATTTAAACAAGGTAGAGAAGAACGTTGGAGTAAAATCGTGATAGATGTTGGCGTATAGACTCTCTTCTTTCTCGTTTTCAATTTCGGCAGAATTAAATTCAATACAATGCATGGCCAATGAGGATTCCGTCGGTTCGAAATTAAACCAAAAATCTTCGTTCTTCCAGCAATAATGAACGTCGATTGACTGCCAACAACTCTCTCTCTCAAATAAAGTAAAAAAAATATATGAGAAAAAAAGAAATACGCTAAATATTTATTCGTGTTATTAAAAACAATCCAGGCTTTTTTATTTTAAAGAATCAATTTTTCTAGGCCTTTATTACAAAATTTGTGGCCGGTAATCAGTCGGAACAACGGAATTGCACACAAGGAATAGGAAAGAAGGAAAAAAAATGTAATAATAATAAAAAAAAAATCACTAGATAGGTACTGTCAATTGATTGTCGTTGTCTTGACACATTTTGAACTTGGCAGAATTCCAAGTTGTTTTACACCCTCGGGGTCTTTAATCAAATAGCTTATAGTTGAATTTTTAAGCTTGCTTTTTCACCTATTGTGGAAACAGCAGTGAAGAGGACAGAGCTGAAAGAAACAAGATTGAAAAGACGGTTCCAGACGTTTTATTCCATCTTGTTAAAATATTTCTGTACTTCTAACGCGAGGATCCTCAATAACAAGAAAGTGTTCATATAAATAAAATTGAAAATTTTAAGGCATTATAAAATGAAACTACTCAAATCACACGATTTTTTATGATATCGAACACAATCAAATCTAATAAATAACATCGTAAGAATGTTCAAAATATAAACGAAATCTTTACTGATCATAGATAACATTATAGTCATTACCAAAAAAAAAAAAAAAACAAAATTTTAAATGTGTGACATATTTTCAATCTTTTAAGATTCAAACGGCCGCCATGTTGTAATGGGACCACATGGAATCTTCAAAATCGGTATTCATATACCTTGATTAAAAAGGAATAATTGTGTGAAATCTGAACCAAAATTTTAAATGTGTGACATATTTTCAATCTTTTAAGATTCGAACGGCCGCCATGTTGTAATGGGACCACATGAAATCTTCAAAATCGGTATTCATATACCTTGATTAAAAAGGAATAATTGTGTGAAATCTGAATAATCTCCGATGTTTTGTTCGTCAGATATTTTACAGACGAGCTGACACCATACAAAAAGCAATAATATAAGACTTACTGTAAAATATATCTAAAATCTTTTCAAATAACTTTAATATTATTCACACGTAATAAATAGTTACAGAGATATTGCCAGTTTAATAATTCGAACAGCAGCCATTTTTGTAAGAATATCAAATAGCATTCTCAAGATTAAAAAGAGTAATTTAATGATTACTCGAAATCTGAATGATCTGAGATGTTTGTTTTTTTCGAATTATCTTGATGAAAGACAGAGAGAATACATAGAGCAATTTATGTATATAGTTGATTATGATTAGGTTAGTGTAATTAAGCCACCAAAGCGCACAATTGATATACATTATCTGGGGCAGCTACTTGTAGAGAGCCCATTACAGACTGGCCAACATCCATGATGGGATCAATTGGCCAGACTCGGATTCCTCTTGAAAAATTGGATATATGGACTCGGATTTGAACCCAGATCCTCCAGAGTGATAAGCCAAACGTTACACACGGTCATTCAGCTGACATAGTTGATTAATAATTTTATATATCACATACAACATATTGTCTAATTTAGCGCTGGTGTCATCAGTATTAATAGTATAAAAAATCAAAACTTCGCAAGCATTAAGAATTATAAAGCCTTAAATCACCGTAAGATAAGCATTTTTAATTGAGTAAACTTTAAAATTTAAAGAAATTTGTTAATGTTCTTGAAAACCGTAAGAGAATTATTATTATTTCTATGTTTGAAATCTTATTATTATATTTTTTTTGTTTTCGAAGTAAATGAGTAATGAAAATATGTACTTAGAAGCACCTGGACAGTTTAAAAACCAAAAATGTACTTAAGCGATTCGAAATTATCAATTTTGATAGAACAGAATAACTTCGCCAAACTAAGAAAACCAAACTAATTTGAGAACGATTGCACTAAATGAAACAGATGTCGTGTGCAATATGAACTTGATTTTGATGTCTGCCAAGCTAAATCAGATCAATTAGTAAGAAGTTTTAAAATTACAGGATTGAAAAATTGAAGTCACCATCTGAATTTGACGAGAACCAATTTAGTTTAAACATGATTAAATCCCCACTAAAATATCACTTCGTCATCAATCAAATACTTTATTTATTTATTTTTTTCTTCTCCCTCCCGTTCTTTACTTTTCGACACCTAAAATTTGCATATTCTCATTTTGAGTTAAGATGGATATTGAAGGAAATTTAACGGATGTCTTCTAAAACATCATGGATTTGATGACTTCAATTCGTACGAATATATTGCGCCTGACAACTTGATGCCAATACGTAGCGAGAGATGATGTTTTTTAGAAGAGAAAAAACTAAAAAAACAGATAAATCTGATTTGTGTAGATGAATATTTTAAAAAAAAGCACATACAAAACAACATATTTTACGTTTAAAAAATATTTATCAACTACCTTAACAATTGCGACTGGAAACATTTCTTATCATCACTATATTCAAATAGGTTATTTTTTTAAACAGATAATGATATATTTTATTTTCAACACATGATCCATAAAAATTCATAAATGTAATAATTATACTGTATATTTTTCACGTTCCAGTTTGATGATATTTTTAAAAAGCAAACTGTTTAAATCTTAAAAATAAAAATTACATAATTTTTTTTTTCCATTTAAAATATATCAAACGTTAATTTTTTTCTTCTCTTCTCTTTCATCTTTTTTTTTTTTCTTTTTAAAGTACGGTTTAACATAGCTTTTAAAACAATCAAATTCTATAAAAAACATTTCAATTTTAGTACAAAAATGAGAGAAATAACATGATATTTTTTTCTTAAAAAGTTTATTCACATAAGCATAATCTGTACAAAGTACAGAATAGACTGGGAGCAGACAATGTGTCACAGCCTAATAACTTTTTTTTTCCTCAGACAGCAGTTTGCTAAGATGTTCCTACAGACACCTATTCTAACGTTTTTCACCATAATGGCTCAGAGCATGGTGAAGTAGGTTACACCCAGCACAGCAGTCTTCGGTATGATAAAGCATAGCGGGTAGACAACAGAAAAACAAGTAGCAGTTGATTTGGTATCGTCCATTTTTTTTTTTTTTACTGAAATTGTAAACATAATTTAGGAATCGGGGAGAAATATGTTCTATTTACAACTTTATTTTTTATTTTTATTTTTTTTCCAACATGAACAATCATGATGTCCAACACTCTTTACAACGAGGCACACGCATACAACGGTCAAAGGTGGTTAAGTTCCAAAAAAATCCATTGACCGCTATAACGTTTATGTAGACTTTTTTCATAATTTGAAAACCTTCATAAATGATGCAAACAGCAATTTATTTTTTTGTTTTTGGTTTTTGAATAATGGGACTAACGTCTCATACTTGTTATAATGTTTGAATGTTCGGTATTTTTGTCTCTTCGTCTTGTGGCAATCTTTGTCCGCTGTGTTTCGTGCCTGGAGGAAGGAATAGGAATAACAAGTTATGATGATATGCAACACATCTAGCACAATAATGACTTTCAGAAATAATATTAAAAAATACACATATATAAAATTATCAACATGTTTCCAGTTGTTTTAAAAATTTGCATGCTGATATGCGTGAAAACATGCAAACAAAGGATTAAGGAAAAAAAAAAACTGCAAAAGTAAAAAGAATGGTAGAAACAAACCATGCATTTTAATAATGCAATTTAAATAACATTAAATGAGTTAAATTACACAGATAAAACGTTGCTGTTCTTTCGTTCCATGATACTTTACTCACTACCATAATAAAATTTATGGATTAGAAAAGTTTATTGAGTGATATGGAAATGAGCGAAAATTCGCCAGTGATTCATAAACTTAATATTAGTAGAAATTCATGAAGTAGAAATAGAATTTATGCTTATGTCTTGGTTCGTCTCTTAACAAATGTTATTAAATTATGTTGTATTTATTTACATATTTTGTTGACTTCGAATATAATTATTAAATATGCAAAACATTAATGCATTTATTAAAAGTATACAAACATCACGTTTTAAACTAACTAACCACATAACGTTAAGATATTCATGAATTTAATAAAATAAGGAAAAGTAATATAAACAGAATAATAAGATTTTTACAAGAAAGCAATAATTTAATTTGCATACTTAATGCGCGACATTTTTGCTCCAATAATCCGAAAATTTCCGATTTTTCTTCGGTTTATGTTGCAATTTTGTAAGTGTAATTAAAATGTACGACGACAAACATGATAATGGAATAGAAGTAGTTAAACGTTTAGATGTTATTTCGTAAAGAGAATTTCTTTCTTTTTTTTCCTTTTATGAAACACGCGATTTTCATATTTCACATTTTTAAGTGTAAGTCAATAGCTTGGTAAGCGAGAAGGAACGTTAAGGAAATGGGTAAGAATTACTGAAATCGGTAGAAACTTTTAGAAATTGATAAACCGGTGCCATAGAAATCTTTCAAAAATTTCGAAAATAAAAAAATAAATAAATTTCCAACCATTAGAGTCAAAAACTATGTCTATGACAAACTCGTAAACATTTTTCGAGATAAATTGAATTTTTAACTTATTTCACAAAGTAATAACTCGGTTTCTAAACCTCGAATCATTTATTCATATCGGAAAGCTTTCTCTTGATTACTATTTTCTGTGATTTCTCATAACTCAAGTCAAATACAAAATATGAGATTCCTAAAGTGCGATCCATTTTATTTCACTTTTGCCCTTCGTTTCTGCTTTCTTGCATTTCTTTTCATATTGATTTCCATTTTATAGGTTCAAAAATGAAGAAGTATTATTATACTCTGTTTAATCTATATATGTTTTCCTTTGAAAATATATTAAAAAATTAAAAACAAAAAACACTCCAATTAGCTAAAGTATCTTTAATCCTTTCTTTCTTAAATATATTGGAATGACGAGCGAGTATGCAGTTAATGCAATTTTTCTGTTTTAATTAATCCTTTCAAAAATCTTAACTAGGCGATTGGTAAAATTGAATTTATTTTAAAGCTTTAATTTATACTTTTAAACTTTAATGGTAAAAAATAAATAAATAAATACGATATCATTAATACTTTCTGTAAAACTTAATCAACGAAAACATTAAAAAATAAAATTGCACTCAACAAGAGTTCAATTTTATATAAAGTGGAGAGGGGGAAAAAAAGAGAATTTCTTCTGTTAAAAGCTCTCAAATTCGATAAAAAAATATTTCTTTTATTTTTTACTCGAAAGCACAAATAGAATTTTTGTAATTGCTAAAGAACTCCTTTATATCATCTTATACTTAGTTACTGTCAGAATTACTGCTAACAGTAATTTCTGTGTCGATAACTTTCTCGTTGTTTTCCTTCAGTAAATCAGATATGGAACACTCGAGTTTTGTGTAGTAATGTGAATAAAAACAGAAAAAAACACGTGATATCCATTCAAGCAGCCTTGTTATTAATAAATGAAAAGCTATTATGTTGAGAATCAAGAAACTGTCATTGTTAAGATTAATTAGACAGCTGGGACAGTGGGACGACATGTGAGAAACACAACTAGCAGATACCAATCAATCAAAGCCGTGACACGAAACAAACACGACACGTCTCAACGTTTAATTACATCACAACGAATTCATCTATCAAGCGAGAATGAAGAACCTGTTGAAGAAACTCCTCGTTTAAAGAGAGAAATGTCCGTATTCACTTCCAAGTTGAGTCGCGAGTGGTTCCCCTTCCGATATGCAATTTTTAAAATTAACAAAGAAGAAAATTCTATTAAGGATTCAATCGACTGTTAAACAGGATTGTTTTCTATTAAGTAAATCATTTTATTACACAAACGGATATCGAGAAAAACATCTCACGTAATTTCTTTTATTAAAATTAATTTCATCATCGACTGATGATTATCACGCTCTTGTGCATAATTGTTTATAACTTAGTAAAGATAAACTGTAGTCTTATATATTTTACGTGTTCTTTTATAAAAACATTAAAAAAAGTAATAATTTAATCATCGAAATTTATTAAGTAGATGTCGAAAATTCGATAAATTTTATTTTGTGTTTGCAGCAATGATTTTTAAAAATAAAAGAATATATATATTTATATATGTTTTATGTGGATATGTGGATTATTTTCGTAATAAAAATAAAAATTCGAATAAAACCGAAAGTAAAGAAATATACGGCAGTGTGTTTTTTTGCAGAACACCAGGCAAAAGAAATAAAATGTGTGCATGCTGCATGCATTATTTACTAAGAAACCCGAGAATCCAATAATAAGCGATAATGGTACTTACGGCTGAAGCATAGACGGTCTGACTTCAGAAGATAAAGAACTACAAGAACCACGATGATGAGCAGCACAATACATCCAACAACAATACCAATCACTACAGACATGGCAACTGGTTCTGGAAATAAAATAAAACCAATAATAAATTTATGGAATTAAAAAAAAATTGGAATACGTTACTTAACATGTTTGCAAAAAAAAAAAACAATTAAATATATCAATTTGTTATTTAGTTATAACCATTTATATTTAACAATTCCTTTTTTTATATATAAAAAAATTGCTCTAAGTCGTTGAATTTTATAAATTGTTAAAATGAGTGGTTTTGTTTTTTTTTCCTTTCTTTTTTACGTTTGAATAATGTTTCTCTTTCATAAAAAAATAATTATTATTTCTCCTTACAGAGTTCTTAAAGATAGAGGATAATGAAAGAAAACTTAAACAGAAAATTAATTTCTCAATTTATATAATGCATTTTGATATATTTTTTTCTTTTACCTCTAAGTATTTATTAATTTATGTTTAAATTCATTTATCCACTTATATCTACATATATATATATATATATTTAACAAAATAAAAATGTGTACGCATTTTCATTGTTTCTCGATCGATAGAATTTTCTTTGCTTATCGAATGGCAAATTTTTAGTATTGAATATAATATATTTAATTATTATAATATTTTTTATGTACTATTATTAGAATACAATGCTGATTTATATATTAGAATGAATAAATCAGCATTAACAAATGACGATTATTCTTAACTGTATTGCTATGCATAATACTTCGAAATACTGCAAAAGTAACCGTTTCTTTATGCTAGAATCAAAGTTAGATTCAAAGCAAATAGACATTATCGAGAATTGCTCGAACAGATGATAACATTTTCTTTGGCAGAGAATGTTTCTTTAAGTTCAATTTTTTTCGAATACCGTATTTCGGTTTACCTCCAAAATAACTTAAATTAGAACTAGATGGAAATCTGACATAAAAGTCGAAAGAAGTTTTTCTCTCATAAAAATTCTGATCTCGGTAATTCGGTTACAGGAACCTGTTTTTCTTATTTTTTCCCTCTATCCACGTAGATAAGTGGATACTTAGCTAATATGTTATAAACTGCAGTTCAGTTTTTCATCAAAGCTTTCTTTTTCTTTTTATAATTTATTTTAAAAAGTAATGTTTACATGTTTATTTTTTTTTAATGTAATTTAATGTTTAGAAACTACCTAAAGAGTAACCTTAATACAAATAATAGAGATAATGCTACGTAATGTGGAATGATGTTAGTGTATATTGAATCTCTTTTGATAAATATAAAAAAAAATAATTAAATTTCGTTTCATTAGAATAAAATGAATATTTAAAGAAAATTGAAAATTAAAACTATCTTTTCTAAAGAGTCGAAAAAACTTTACTATTTATTTTTTATTTTTTCTTAAATAATGACATAAAAATAATACGCTAAGTAAAATATTCACCATAATTAATTCAGTTATTGAAGTACCATATAATTATTTTCTGAATCTAAGTTTGAATTAAAATCCTTATTAATTTAAAAAATATATGCATAAATATGCACATATATTCTTCATTTTAAATTCGAGAAATATTTTTGCTTCTTCATAATCACATAATCTATTATTAAGCATTTTAATGCGAAGTGAATGTTTATCATTCATTATTTGATGTCATGCTTCTACAAAACAATTTTTTTTGAACCTAAATAAACAATTTTGTAGATATCTAATATAAAATAAAAAATAAATATATATATCATTAAATTAAATTGTAAATCAACTTAAGAGAACAATATTAAATAATTTTAAGGAACAAGATTTTTTTTAACTTTAGATTGCTTTAATTTTACAAATTAAAAATTAAAAAAACTGAAATGAACAGAACAAATTTTAAAAATTGAAACTTACTGAATATTGAATATTTTATATGTAAATGTGTATATAAACAATTATTATAAATAAATAATCCATTTTTTTGTTTATTATAAGGATGAATATAACTAAATTAAATATTCATTTACTATGAAAGAAATGTCTTTTCTTTTGTGGCAAAACTTATTTTAGGTTCTTATATGTAAGATTCCACTTATGTGGCAAACAAATAAAATCAATAAGCACCTATTTTCCACTTGAAATTTGGTGCTTATTGATTTTATTTGTTCACTTATTTTAGAGAAATCATACTAAAGTCAAAACATTTTATCATCAATAAAAAATTTATAGTATAATGTTTAAAATCTTACTTTTTACTTTCACTATCTCTTTTAGTACAAGCTATGGAATAACTAAACAGCTCTATTAAGTGAAAAATAAATAAATTTTATCTTATTCCATAGAATTTTCGGCTTAATTAAGCCATCATCAATGGTTCATTATATCGGATATAATGAACCACTGATGATGG
Source organism: Olivierus martensii (assembly GCA_000484575.1). Taxonomy (NCBI): domain Eukaryota; kingdom Metazoa; phylum Arthropoda; class Arachnida; order Scorpiones; family Buthidae; genus Olivierus; species Olivierus martensii. Next base: position 15,710 of record AYEL01052753.1, read on the forward strand.
CTTAATTAAGCCGAAAATTCTACTGGACAGTTCTATTAGGTGAAAAATAAATAAATTTTATCTTTATTCCGTAGAATTTTCAGCTTAATTAAGCCATCATCAGCGGTTCATTATATCGGATATAATGAACCACTGATGATGGCTTAATTAAGCCGAAAATTCTACGGAATAAAGATAAAATTTATTTATTTTTCATTTAATAGAGCTGTTCAGTTATTCCATAGCTTGTACTAAATTTAAAGTATATAGGCAATATTTTTATTTAAATTATAATGTAAACTATGATGAAATCATCTCCATTTATTGTATTTAATGATGATAATATTTTTTACATTTTATATATTTGATTGATACAGCTTTGAATTCAGCTTAAGAATAGATTTCAAGTTATGAATAAAACTTATGACTGTGTTATGCTTTTAAATCAAAGCAAAATTTATAAAGTGTAGTTGAACTAATTATTTCAATAGATATAACTTAAAAATTTTGTCAGACATATTACTTTTAAAATTACATTTTATATATTTGATTGATACAGCTTTGAATTCAGCTTAAGAGTAGATTTCAAGTTATGAATAAAACTTATGACTGTGTCATGCTTTTAAATCAAAGCAAAATTCATAAAGTGTAGTTAAACTAATTATTTCAATAGATATAACTTAAAAATTTTGTCAGACATATTACTTTTAAAATATTTGTTTTTAACAAAAATAACTTTTTATTTTTAAAGGTACCAATGTTGCCCAAGTTCATGCTACAGACAAAGATTTGTCACCCATGTATAGTAATGTATCTTTTAGTATTATTGAAGGTGGAAATAACAATTTTATTATTGGACGGACAACAGGAAACATCATCATTGCTCATAATGCCTATCTAAATATCACAGATGATAAATCTAAACTTTCTTATGAACTCAAAATTGAAGCTACTGATGCAATGATGAAAAAAAGGGATAATCATGTCTGTATTATTAAAATCAATGTTAGTGATATTAATGATGTACCACCTAAATTCAAAAATGTTCCAACTACTGGATATAAAATATTAGAAAATAGTAAGAATAATAAAATAGGTGATTTTGAAGCTATAGATCCTGATGAAACAAAAAAATTAGAATATTCCATTCTGTATAATGAATCTGAAGCTTTACAACCAGATATGATAACTAAAGTAGATAAAGAAAAATATAATTATTCAAATTTATTCACCATTAATGAAAAAAGTGAAGTATGGATTATAAATCCAGCTGACAGAGAAGAAATGAAAACTATTGACTTAACAATTAAAGTTGTAGATATCAATGGAGAGATTAATATTCCACAAGAAGATAAAAGTAAGATAAAACTTTCTATTTTATTTATATTTTATAAATAATTTTTGTACTAATTTTTTTCAATTGAATTTTTTTTAACTATTTGATAAAATATATCAATGAAATATATTATTAACTTGGTATAATTAATCAATATTTTATTATCAATTTATTTTTAAATGTTTTAAAAATAAATCAGCATATGAAAATTTGCTAAATTATGATTTACATACAGACATCAACAGAAATATACAAATTTATTAATTTGTATATTTCTGTTGATGTTGACCAAATTTTTGGTTGGAAACATTTCACATTATAATTATTAAAACCGTTTCCACTGCTAAATACTGCTGTGCTTATTTATTTTTAAATAAATTATTATCCAGAATTCAAGGGAAACTACTTTTAATATATCACGAATGAAATGATATAGATCTCTTTAATATATGCTAATATTATATGAAAAGCAAATTATTATTTTTGATACAGGTATTAATTTTTCTAAGCGACTGATATTTTAACTCCTGTATTAGTAAAAGTTGTTATTTTATATCACTGAAAAATCAACAACAATGGCTTGAAAATATTTTAAAATATAAAGAGACTTAAGTATAATTGAATTTGTAACAATAAATATATGTAGTCCTAAACTTATGATGATTCACACTTATGACAGCCAAAAATTATTATTAAAAACTCTTTAATTCAACTTTGCTGCCTGCATATACATACAACTATCACATTGGGTTTATATATGCATCACCATTAGTTGGCGAGCAAAGCCTTTCAATAATATGCAATAGCTGCTATTATGATTCACTTATTTCTAACTTATCACAGCCTTTGGCACATTAGTTACTAATCAGCAGTCGAAGTGTCATTTCTCTCATTGCAATTTTTGTACCTCATTGTAACCCTATCATATCCAGTAAGAGAAATAATACTACTGATGAAAAAATTTTTTAAATTCTTAAATTTTTCTCTCGTAATTTTATATTTGTGTATTTAATTGTATATGTACTAATAAATAATTTATAAATTTTTATATAAATTTATACATTTCTAACTGTCTTAAGTTAAATAGAAATCTAATTTATGAAAACACAGGTGGTTCTTGACTTTTGTACAATTTGCTATTTCGTACATTTTAAAAGTTAAATTTTTATTGATATGTGTCCCAAAACATGTTTACTTCCTTGTAGTCAGCCACTCTCCCCTCTCGTTACATTGTCTGTTGTCAATTTATCTGTTTTGGAGTAAAATACATATTTCAAATATTGCTAATATTGTAAAATAAATACTTTAAAAACACTTTTCCATTTTTTTTACCTTGTTCTACTTTCACACATTTCAACTTCCATACACGTTTCAGGAACCAATTAAGTATGAAAGTCAAGAATCACCTGTATTAAAACAAAACTCAAACAAATCAAGAACTAAAATAGTCCTCGATTTATGTCAGAATCGATTTACAATGAAGACATTGGAATGGAACCCCATTATAAGTCAAGGACTACCTGTAAAGTGAAATAAATTCAATTTATTGAGGAAATTCTGTTCAAAATTAGTTTTAGTAATAATGTGAAGTGCTACACTTTAGGGTGGAATCTATGAAGCATTTTCTCAAACTTCAATATTCAATTTAATATTTAGTCACTTTGATGATGGCACTATTTTGTCAAACCATCAGGCTATTCATCATGAAAATTTCCTTTAAAAAATAGTTTTTAATCTAAATTTATATTTGTAAATTTTCTTAAAAAAGGAGCCTAATGGCATTTTGAGCTTTATTATTTCTCTCCAATTCTTACTTTTTCTAGTGAGGGCTGGTAGATTAAGAAAGTACAGTATATAATTTATATGTACGACCACATACAAAATTAAGGTTCACCATATGTTTAGAATTCAACTATCTCTAGATACTTCCTATTTTTTTCTCTCCATTATTCTTCCCCTCAATATATATCTAAAAATACCTGTATCACTTCTTATGATAAGTAACAGATGTATCAGTTGATGAATCTATTCCCTTTCTAAAGGGACAGAAAATAGAAAAATAAACTGTTTCATTAGTCTAGTACATTGGTGCCTCACTATTCGATATTAATCCATCACCAAACTAATGTCAAATTAAGAAACTATCAAACTGTGGGACAATATTTCCCATATAAGACTATGGAAAATAGATTATCGTAATTCGTTATCAGACTCCCTATCCCACTCCCTCTAATGGGAGAGATGAGAGAAATACATTATATTATTTACTTTACTATACATATTTTATTATTGTATAACACATTAAATTACAAAATTCAATTGGTTATATAACCAATTGAAAATTATACACAATACACTCAATTCATTACCCCTTGGATGTTGGAATAAAGTCTACCTTTCTACTTTTAAATCTGTGAAATCAGCCTCGATTTGCTTTACATTCCTCAGTTTGATCTGAGGTACATCCTGAAGTTTTTCTGCAATTCTTTGAAAATTAGCCTAGCTTTCTCATAGATCATTGGTTGAGTTATTGGATCTCCCTTCATTTGTCTTTATCTAATTCAGATGAGAAGCAGTTTTCTATCTCTTCACTGATAAAAGATCTGTTCTTGTTCATAAATCTTCATTGCTCCAGCAGACACCTTAGCACTAATAATCTCTCGTTGTTGTAAAATATTGCCAAGTTGTCCTAGGAATACAGTGCTTTTAAGCTACATCTGCTATTGTTCTACCTTTCTGCACATTATATATGCTCAATCAAGTTTTTTCTTTCCTGAATTATTTCTCTGTTTTACTTCTCTTTGAACCTATTCCTAAATTTCACTCAAGAAAATAACAACTATAGATGCATAAATTTTTTATTTTCTGAAAAATGCAGAATTGAAAATTAAAACCAACAACATGGCAAACACCAAAGCAGTCCAACAAGAACTGACAAATAACAAATGACATTACATAATTCCATGCATGTGCATGTGCCATCCCGTAAAATCCAACTGTCGAATTGTAGGACGTAGAATTGCGAGGTAAATTTTTTATTTTCTGAAAAATGCAGAATTGAAAATTAAAACCAACAACATGGCAAACACCAAAGCAGTCCAACAAGAACTGACAAATAACAAATGACATTACATAATTCCATGCATGTGCATGTGCCATCCCGTAAAATCCAACTGTCGAATTGTAGGACGTAGAATTGCGAGGTAAATTTTTTATTTTCTGAAAAATGCAGAATTGAAAATTAAAACCAACAACATGGCAAACACCAAAGCAGTCCAACAAGAACTGACAAATAACAAATGACATTACATAATTCCATGCATGTGCATGTGCCATCCCGTAAAATCCAACTGTCGAATTGTAGGACGTAGAATTGCGAGGTAAATTTTTTATTTTCTGAAAAATGCAGAATTGAAAATTAAAACCAACAACATGGCAAACACCAAAGCAGTCCAACAAGAACTGACAAATAACAAATGACATTACATAATTCCATGCATGTGCATGTGCCATCCCGTAAAATCCAACTGTCGAATTGTAGGACGTAGAATTGCGATTATACTAATAATTAAAATATTAGTTATTATATATTTGAAATATTGATATATTTTTTCTAGCATTGTATTTTTTTAGTCTTCCAAAAATTTTTCTCGTAAAATCCAACTGTCGAATTGTAGGACGTAGAATTGCGAGGCACCACTATACTAATAATTAAAATATTAGTTATTATATATTATAAATTTGAAATATTGATATATTTTTTCTAGCATTGTATTTTTTTAGTCTTCCAAAAATTTTTTCAGACTATTTGACTAGCTTTAGAAAACTGCTTAAACTCTAGTATACAAATTCATAAACTGAAGAAAAACAGCACTCTTTGCAGTTGAGTAACAATAGCAAAGATCTTAGAATAAAATGGAAGGAAGCCAAAATAATAAAGAAGGTAAGTACACCAACCCAGGCACTACTAGCGGAGTCAATTGAAATTTTAAGAAGAAGAAACAAGGAGGCCATCTTAAATGAAGGACCGACAGCTTGGATGACAGCAGAATTATTCGAAGAATAGTTTTGGCACCATTTTGTACCAGCAGTGGAAGACTACTGTAGCAGCAAGAATTTGTCATTCAAGGCCCTACTACTGCTTGATAATGCTCCTTGCCATCCTGCAGCACTGGGCGATTTATACCCAAACATAAAGATAGTGTTTTTGGCTCCCAACACTACTTCATTGCTACAACCAATGGATCAAACTGTGTTCTCAGCTTTTAAACAACATTACATTAAGCACACTATGGAGTAGGCCTTACATATCACAGAAAGTGGCGATACACCTCTTATTGCTTTCTGGAAAAAGTACGACATCTTGGATGCTACTAAAAATATTATTAGAAGTACCAACACCACTTCATTGCTACAACCAATGGATCAAACTGTGTTCTCAGCTTTTAAACAACATTACATTAAGCACACTATGGAGTAGGCCTTACATATCACAGAAAGTGGCGATACACCTCTTATTGCTTTCTGGAAAAAGTACGACATCTTGGATGCTACTAAAAATATTATTAGAAGCTGGGATGACATTAAATATTCCACACTGAGGTCCAGTTGGAAAAAGTTTGTCCTCAGTTTTTTGCAGAACCCTGTGAAGCAGAAGATCCAGATCACATTACAGATAAAGTTGTAGAATTGGGAGAACATCTAAATCTAGAAATCACACCTGATGATGTTGATGACCTGATCGAGAGCCATCATGAGGAAATTCAACTTTCAGTTGAAGAGCTTTTAGAAATGGAGAAACA
>AYEL01052754.1:0-16735 GCA_000484575.1 Olivierus martensii
TAAACTGTAACCATAGCAACGCATCCAAACTGAATTTTTAAAAAGATTCTGTTAAAGAGATTCTATTCTAGTTCTAGTTGTAAAGCCTGATGATGGCTGTTTAGGCCGAAAACGTTAGTGAATAAAAGTGTTTTCTTGTTACTCAACTGCGAAGAGTGCTGTTTTTCTTCAGTTTATGAATTTTTTCAGAATTTGCAATTGGATTCTAAATATTATTTCATATATTTAAAATATAAAAACAATATTTTAATTTTAAAATTTATTCATTTTAATTAAATAAGCTCAATCTGCTATTTATTGAATAAAGGGAATTCAGAATTTGTTATATGGGAAAAAAAGCAAAAAAAAAGCATATTATAATATTATTTAATACGAATATTATTATTAGATTTGATTTTAAAAATTCATATAATATATTTTAACATTTCATGGGTACCTCTAATTTATTATTGATTTGTTAATCCTATGCAGATTATCTCTCCAAATGACTTTGAAGCTAAACAATTGAAAATTTTTTAAAAACTTTCTAATAAATTTGATTTTGAAAATATCTGAAGTATAAATATAAGAAGAATGCAATAAATAATAATATATATTAGGCATCAATTAATCATTCTAAACACAAATAACAAAATCTACTTTTAATGCACTGGTTGTCATGATGATGTATTATTCTGTTATCAAATGCATTCGTTTCTGATTATTTATTTGAAGAAATATATATTTGCAGTATATATCAAAGAAATATTATTAAATAAATATGACATAATATGCATTGTCTTTACAAAACATTTTGATTAATATTTACAAATCTTGTGAGGAAGTTAACTCTGACCTGTCCTATTTTATTTTAATATGCACTTTATTATTTATCGTTATTTTCTTATTATCTAACGTATTATATTTTTTAGTTTTTTAGAGTTGACTTACTTCCACTTTCTCCATTATAATAGTTAGCAATCATGTGTTACTGAATCAGAAACTGTCCTCAAAAAGAGCTGTCCCAGCTAATGTCGTCATCGAATCTAAATAAGTTTTACCACTGATCCGATATGAGAATATAAGAATGATCTTGTATTGATCGAATTGGAAACCGTCCTCAAAAAGAGCTGTCCCAGCTAATGTCGTCATCTAATCTAAATAAGTTTTACCACTGATCCGATATGACAATATAAGAATGATCTTGTATTGATGTTTGTTTGTATATAATTAAATTGTAAAGAGGATGACATGGAATTGATTCTTCAAGCTAATAAATAAACTTGTTACTTGTATTTATGTAAATGAAGAAACACGGGATTGTACGTCACTTGATATAAAAGCTGACCAACCAAGCTTACCATACAAATGATATAAAAGCCGACCAACCAACAACTCAAAGAGGTGTTGTATTGACGTAAGGTTGGTTTTAAACTTGTTACTTGTATTTATGTAAATGAAGCAACACGGGATTGTACGTCACTTGATATAAAAGCCGACCAACCAACAACTCAAAGAGGTGTTGTATTGACGTAAGGTTGGGTTAAGTGACATTGGAATTCTTGTAAAGGTCTACAATTTGCTTAAAGTTTGTATCAGTGGTGGAGGCAGTAGAATTAAGTAGTATTTAAGGTTTCTTTCTTGTGAATAGTTGATTGTTGATATTTGAACTGGATTAAACAAGTTTTGTTGATTAATTGATTGTTGCTTTATTATCGTTAATAAAGCATTTAAAACACTTTTTTTGAAAGTGTTTTTGAGTCTAATATATTTATATTTTCTTATTATCTAACTTTCTTTGGAGTCTAATAAATTTATATTTTTTGTTATTTAATTTGTTTGAGAATTTCTTCAATTTATTAGTATAAATTTCTAACATCGTTTTGTTGTTCTTAGATCTAACACTTAATCAGTACTTCTAGTTGTAAGTTCCGGTTTCCAGTTTTGTTTTTGCCAGTTAATGTTAAATTGCTGCCAGTTGTTGTTAGATTGTTTTGAAGTTAATTATTTTTAAGTTAGAGTTTAGTTAACCTGAGTTCATGCCGAATTCTGGACTGCAGAGTCGTTAGAACTATTAGGTTTAAGTTATAATTATTATTATTTGGTATTCGTTAAAATTTGCGACTTTGCAATCTTCCAACTTTTAAATATTAGAACAATTGAAATAAATTAATAATTTCTTTTATAATTTAAAAATTTTCCAAATCCTATTCACTATTGGAATAAATAAGGCACTTAGACAAAATGCAAGACTTATAGCACTAAAATATCATGATGTGAAGAAGTTAACTCTGACCTGTCCTATTTTATTTTATTATGCACTTTTATTATTTATCGTTATTTTTATTATTATCTAACGTATTATCTTTTAATTTAAGAGTTGACTTACTTCCACTTTCCCTATCATAGTAGTTAACTATCACGTGTTATGGAATTGGAACCCGTCCTCCGGAAGAGCTGTCCCGGCTAATGTCATCATCTAATCTAAATAAGTTTTACCACTGATCCGATATGAGAAATAGAATAATCCCATATCGATATTTTGTTCGATATATAAATGAATTGTAAAGAAAATGAATGAATGAATAACTCTGTAAGCTAATAAATTTAAATTTGTTACATGTATTTATGTAAATGAAGCAACACGGGACTGTATGTCACTCGATATAAAAGCCGACACAACCAACAATTCAGCTAGGTGTTGTATCAACGTAAGGTTGGCTAAGTGACATTAGAATTCTTGTAAAGGTCTATGATTGTTCATCTAGGTGTTGTATCAACGTAAGGTTGGCTAAGTGACATTAGAATTCTTGTAAAGGTCTATGATTGTTTGAAGTTTGTATTGGTGATGGAGTTAGTAGATTTAATTAGTATTTAAGATTTGTTCTTGTGAATAGTTGTTTTGATATTTGAATTGGATTAATTAAGTTTTGTTGGTTAAATTTGATTGTTGCTTTAGTATCGTTTCAATAAAGCATTTATTAACACTTTTTGTAAGTGTTTTGGAGTCTAATAAATTTATATTTTTTATTATCTAACTTGTTTTGAGAAATTCAATTTATTAGCATACGTTTCTAACATCATTGTTCGTCTAGTTCTAAAAACTTAATCGGTACTTTTAGTTGTAAGTTCCGATTTCCAGTTTTGTTTCATCAGTTAGATGTTACATTGTTGTTAGATTGTTTTGAAGTCATCTAGTTCTAAAAACTTAATCGGTACTTTTAGTTGTAAGTTCTGATATCCAGTTTTGTTTCATCAGTTAGACGTTACATTGTTGTTCGATTGTTTTGAAGTTAATTATTTTTAAGTTAGAGTTTAGTTAAAGACCTGAACTCAGACTGAACTCTGGATTGCAGAGTAGCTAGAACCGTTAGGTTTAAGAACTTTGAAGCCATCCTGTTACACTCACAAAAAATGCACACAAAAACAAAGCTCTAAACAGGAGCTTTTAGTGTTTTGTTTTTTATGTGCATTTTTCCGTTAGGTTTAGTTTGTAATTATTATTATTGATCTTCATTAGAATTCGCAACTTTGCAATGATGCAATGCAATGTGAAGAAAACATGGATGAAGAACAGGATATGATTGTATTGCAAAATTGTATTATAGAGAAACACAGCTGTGTTTCTCTATAATACAATTTTATTGAAATGTTTGTTCAGCAGTAAATTTCAAAGAAATATTAAAATCTTTTATTATTTCTAAATCTCAATAAAAATATTTAACAAAGTTCAAATGATAAAAAAAAATTAGAATCAAAACATGCAAAAAATTTTTCTGCAACTGATGGAGTGGAAAGTTGATCAGCATTTTACATGTAATCATCAAAAATGTAAATCTGATATACAAAATCAACTAGAAAATAATCATTCTGTATTCTCTAAATGATCAGAATTATCTGAAAATGCATAAATTACCAATCAGAATCATTAAAAATTGCTGTATTTCCAATTTAATATTAACTGACAATAAGTGCAGTAATAATAGCCATGTTTACTCATTAAAAAAAGATTGATTTACACATTCTCAATCTTATTTGTAAAGCAGTAAATTAATATTTTTTAATTTATTTAAATATGAGCATTTATACATATCTGCATATTTTTAATAACAATTCTCAATTGAATTACAATGCTCCATTTTCTAAAAGCATTGAAAGTCAGCACAAAGAGTAGGGAAAAATGCAAAAAATGAAGTAAAATATTCTTTTTCAACTTTAAAATAATTTTATTGAAGTGCTTTCAAGTCTCTGGGTCCTCTTCAGCAATCAATAAAAAGCAATATAAACTTTAGAACACAATTCAGAACTTAATTCAAAACTAAAATGCAAAGTATCTATGACAATAATAGCATCTAGTATCTATAGTACAGTAAGACCCCGTTTAACACAGGGGATATGTTCCAAGGAAACAAAGTGCTAAATGAAACAGATTTAAACGAGGTCATTTTAATATGTAAATTATGAGGATAGGTGAAACATAATAGTGAATAAATATATACATAGCATTTTTTTATTTTATTTTGTAACATGTATTATTCTATTTTATTGTAATTTAATTATAGACATTTTTTATTGCTAATATCGATTTGTATTCATAGATCATTCATGAAAATCAAAAATATTCAAGTAAAGTTTTTATTGCTAATATCGATTTGTATTCATAAATCATTCACGAAAAAATTATTGCTAATATTGATTTGTATTCATAAATCATTCGTGAAAATCAAAAATATTGGCTAATATCGATTTGTATTTCACAAATATTGGTGAAAAAATTCTTAAAATATCGATTTGTGTTCATAAATCATTCATGAAAATCAAAAATATTCAAGTAAATGATTCTATTCATGAATCATTCATGAAAATCAAAAATATTCAAGTAAATAATTTCTGTTGTATTACATTAATTATAGACATTTTTATTGCTAATATCGATTTGTATAGTATTACATTAATTATAGACATTTTTTATTGCTAATATTGATTTGTATATTACATTAATTATAGACATTTTTTATTGCTAATATCGATTTGTATTACATATATTATTACTATTATATTACATTAATTATAGACATTTTTATTGCTAATATCGATTTGTATTCAGTGAAAAAAATTATAGGCATTTTTATTGCTAATATCGATTTGTATTCATAAATCATTCATGAAAATACCTTAAAATTAGAAAAAAAGTTTTAAAAACAAAAAGCAGTAATCAGATTATAGTAAACTATAAACAATGAAAAAATTATTTTAAGAAACAAATAGTAGTAATCAGATTGCAGTAAATTATAAACAATGAAAAAATATTGATGAGAAAAAAAGTTCTAACTTCAAGGAACTATAGTTTAAAGTGGCAGCATTTAGATTAAAACTAAAATGGGATAATTCTTATTTTTATTACTATAAAGTAACATTGATGACCGATCATAAATATGATCTCTGACTGCAGCAGACTTTCGTATGTACTGCACTGCACTGCACTGATATTAAACGCACTGGGAGATAGCATAGGAGTATCAATGCAACAAATTCCTACAATTTAGTATATATGTAAGAATAACAGTTTGAAACACCATGCCAAAGTGAATCAATAAAAATATATAATTCGAAAAAACCATGTTATATCAAAACAGCGTTAAATGGAGCAGCATTAAGCGGGATCTTACTATAGTATCTATGCCAACAAGTTAAAATAAATATTCAAACATATGATGCTATGATATTTTTAATGATATAACTGAGAAGAAAATAGATATCTTTAAAGCATAGAATAAAATTCTACTTATAATAATATGTTAAATTATGTGATCATTATTTATGTACATTTTTATATATATTTTGAATTTTTATATCTAATTATTATTTTATTAAAACTCTATCACAAGATTTATTCTAATATATTAAATTCAATTTCTTGTATTTTAAAACTGAATAAGTACAAATAAGTATACAGTGGGTGATCAGTTAACGAACATAATCCGTTCAAAGACAATGTTCGTTATCCGAATTGTCATTAACCAATCATTGATTTACCATAGGTTTTTATGGGAAATTGATTAATTCATTCCGAAGATCCAAAAATAAATAAATAAAACATTATTATAATTTCTTACTACGTTTATTTATATGTAATAACAATAATATATACATACATAGTCTTGCATTTTATCTTTTATGTTTATTTTCCATTACAGAATCTGTCCAATGTCGATTGCTTTTCACTCTTCTTCAGGATTTTTGAAGTGATTAATAGCATTGTTATTGTAGAGATCCCCAAGCCTATTGATCTCAACCTGGTATAGGTGCTATTCTAAGACCAAAATATTGAAAAATCTCTCTTACCTTCTTTAGTAAATCTTTGATTTGTTTTAAGTTGTCTCCGAGTTTTTTTTAATTGGGAAATACTATTCTTTCATCCTTACTCATAAGTCCATGAACACGCATGGCCTAAGCCTGTCATTCCATTAGGTTAGTCAAGCCGCCATATCCTTGTGAGATATTTTTATCTGGCAGCGGCCACTTATCACTCATCACATCTTTTATCTTTATTTTCCATTACAGAATCTGTCCAATGTCGATTGCTTTTCACTCTTCTTCAGGATTTTTGAAGTGATTAATAGCATTGTTATTGTAGAGATCCCCAAGCCTATTGATCTCAACCTGGTATAGGTGCTATTCTAAGACCAAAATATTGAAAAATCTCTCTTACCTTCTTTAGTAAATCTTTGATTTGTTTTGTCTCCGAGTTTTTTTTAATTGGGAAATACTATTCTTTCATCCTTACTCATAAGTCCATGAACACGCATGGCCTAAGCCTGTCATTCCATTAGGTTAGTCAAGCCGCCATATCCTTGTGAGATATTTTTATCTGGCGGCGGCCACTTATCACTCATCACAGGCTGGCCAACACCCATGATGGGGTCAACCGGATGGTTGAAGGATGTGGTTCAATGGGGCAGGCCCAGACTCTTCCTGAAAAATTGGAGGAGTGGGACTAAGATCTTCCAGGATGATAAGCCACAGCTTTACCACGCGGCCATCCAGTCAAACTTTCATTCCGCAGGTCCCCCAGTTTGTTCTGTGAAGTGTTCGTTATCCGAACATAAAAATCTTTCAATCGGCCATCCAGTCAACCTGTCATTCCGTCAGTCCGCAGGTCCCCCAGTTTGTTCTGTGAAGTGTTCGTTATCCGAACATAAAAATCTTTCACAAAAGTATTCGTTATCCGAACAGTTTGTTAACTGATCACCCACTGTAATTACTGCTTAAAAGTTCACTATTAAAGATTGGCTTTGATAATATTGGATAATTAATTTTTAATTATTTAAATTATATATCTATAAATATAAAAATTATATATATGCATATTATTTTAATCTGATAAATTACATACCATTTAATTCCATAATTAATTAAAGGCTTCATCAACTTTTCTATTAAAATAATATTTATAATTAATAGTTAATAACAATATTTAAATTATAATTTTTAATTCACATTCATAGAACATTATTTACAAATTTTCTGTTTATGAAATAATAATAAAAAAACTGTTATTATTATTAAATTTAGATTTTATTAATAAATCCTGAAGATTAATATCATTTACCTCAACATTAAGCAAGCAAGTCCTTGTTTAATGTTTGGGGTTAGATTCTTGAAAATTGCAAGTTTAAACTGAAATGAAATTAATTGAAACCAAAAACTCATAGACTTAATGTTATAAATTGGGATTACATTCCTAGAATGCATTCTTTCTGGTATTAGAATTCAGGATTGTCTAAACAGGATTGTAGACCCTGAGCAAAGCAATGCACTGAGTCTCCTAAAAATGTAAACAGTCAATAAAATTAACCTTTAGATTTATTGGTACTTTCAACAAAATCAATATTTAAACTTAAAACATGATGTAAAGCAGGATTAATCAACAGAAACTTATGAACATTATTTTTAAATTTTTTGCAGACTGTATTGCTGCTTGGAAGTTGAAACATTGACAATTTGTAAAAAAATAAGGAATTTATTGAGTATATTCTTTATTTTAAAGACATATGTAAGAATATTTGTTGAATAATATCTCAAAGACTCTCTCTTCCCAGACTTAATTTAGCCACTTTTTTCAATTATTTTATAAATGAATTAAAAGGTGTACTTTTAAAATAATAAATGGCTAAAGAGTATCATGCAATTTATCAACAAAAATATCATTTTTTAAATTTTCATTTTTTTTGGAGCTGTTAATAAATTTTGATATTTTGGATTTGATCTAAATGCAATCTCTATATCAAATTTTATATTACTCATGCTATCAAGAATATATGTATATATTAGATATAATTTTTAATAAATTATATAAAATTGAATTAGTTCATATTTGAAAGTTAAACAGAAATTTTACTAAGTCATAGTAAATTCTTTTCTAGCTATAGAATTTTTTTATGAAAATCTAATTTATAATTTTTTACAACTATATAAAAACTACAAATTAATTTAAAAATTGCATTTTTTTTAACTTAAAAGAAATTTTAAGAATACTCAATCATAATAAGCCAATAAAAATGGCAGCATCTTAATATTATTAAAAATTTTTTAGTTAAAAATATATTTTTTCTGTAACTCAAAAGTCAACATCAAATAAAATTTAATTTTATAATTACCATATTTATTGGCTTATAAGATGTGATGTGGATGACACACTATAATCTTATCAATTCAATTTTTTATCTGCTTTTTGACTATGAAAACAAATAAAGCAATTAACTAGCGCACACAACAGTATTAAAAATAGACTAAAAACTTTTATTTAGTAATGCTTTCGATATTATAAATATCATCAATAAAGTTTTTAGTCTATTTTTAATACTGCTGTGTGTGCTAGTTAATTGTTTTATTCGACACACTATAATTTTGGAATAGTACATTTAAGAAAAAACTTCAAAATAAAATTTATTGTTAATACAATGAAAATAAAATTCAAAAATAAAACTTAATAGTCAATAAAGAAAGATATAGGGTTATTATTTTCATTATTTAATTTTATATTCATTATAGACTTGATAAAAACAAACTATACAAGCACTCATAGCAGTAAGGTATATGTTTTATTAGATGTCTGCTTAAAATTGTTGTTCTTTTTTGATTTGGAAATTTTATAATTAGAATGCTACTTGAAAATGGTGAATAAACTGAAAACGTTTGTAGCAGACATCTAACAAAAAGTATACCTTACTGCTATGAGTGCTTGTATAGTTTGTTTTTATTAAGTTTAAAGTTTGGGCAGTTATAATCTAGTTAAGTTATATTATAGACTTGACATCATTATCCTCTTCATTAGTATCACTATCAATCTCAAACAATAAATTATCTTCAGTGACATTCATTGAATTACTTTTATCACATTTTTAAAGGACTTCACCACAATTTCAGTCATAATATTATGC
Organism: Olivierus martensii; assembly: GCA_000484575.1. Classification (NCBI taxonomy): domain Eukaryota; kingdom Metazoa; phylum Arthropoda; class Arachnida; order Scorpiones; family Buthidae; genus Olivierus; species Olivierus martensii. The sequence continues at coordinate 9,423 of AYEL01052754.1, forward strand.
AATGACTTTAGTATCCATTCATACATTTGTGCTGTTTCTTGATTTTGTGTACAGGTGTCTTCTATTTTCTACTTCTAAGACAAGAAAGCATTTTAAGCTATTTATAAAGGAAAAAGTGCATCTTATAAGCTGAAAAATATATTTCAAAAATAATTTTTTTTATATTGTTTGATAAAGATGTAAAAATCAAATATATATCCTCTAAATCAAAGAAATATGCCAAAAACATATTTCTGACAAATTTCTTTGATTTAGAGGGTATATACTTGCTCTATTTTCTTCCCTATGAAAGGATAATAAAGTTTTAATTGAATCATTTTATAATCTTTTCTGTTGTTTTATTTTCATAAGAATACATTTTAGTTTAAACTCAAAAATTCTGCAAATGTGTTGATTTCATCTTAACATATCCTAGTGTATTTTAAACAATTTGGAAACAATTCAAAAGTATGATAAATTTGAGAGGCAACATATGATAAAAGATGAACTATATGGTAAATTGAAAAGGGGCAGCTTGGTCTGAAACATTTTGTTATGTTAACTTTATAACCTACTAACCTTTAACAATACTAAAATTTCTTTAAATTACTGAATAATTCAATTTATGTTCAAAAAACAATTAATTTAAAAGTTTTGAGTATCTTTGAATAAATATTTAAATATTCTAAAAAGCAAAAAGATTCATAATTTTGCATATATAATTAAATGATATTACTACTATAAAATAATTATAATCAGACATCTAACAAAAAGTATACCTTACTGCTATGAGTGCTTGTATAGTTTGTTTTTATTAAGTTTAAAGTTTGGGCAGTTATAATCTAGTTAAGTTATATTATAGACTTGATCATCATTATCCTCTTCATTAGTATCATTATCAATCTCAAACAATAAATTATCTTCAGTGACATTCATTGAATTACTTTTATCACATTTTTAAAGGACTTCACCACAATTTCAGTCATAATATTATGCAATGACTTTAGTATCCATTGATACATTTGTGCTGTTTCTTGATTTTGTGTACAGGTGTCTTCTATTTTCTACTTCTAAGACAAGAAAGCATTTTAAGCTATTTATAAAGGAAAAAGTGCATCTTATAAGCTGAAAAATATATTTCAAAAATAATTTTTTTTATATTGTTTGATAAAGATGTAAAAATCAAATATATATCCTCTAAATCAAAGAAATATGCCAAAAACATATTTCTGACAAATTTCTTTGATTTAGAGGGTATATACTTGCTCTATTTTCTTCCCTATGAAAGGATAATAAAGTTTTAATTGAATCATTTTATAATCTTTTCTGTTGTTTTATTTTCATAAGAATACATTTTAGTTTAAACTCAAAAATTCTGCAAATGTGTTGATTTCATCTTAACATATCCTAGTGTATTTTAAACAATTTGGAAACAATTCAAAAGTATGATAAATTTGAGAGGCAACATATGATAAAAGATGAACTATATGGTAAATTGAAAAGGGGCAGCTTGGTCTGAAACATTTTGTTATGTTAACTTTATAACCTACTAACCTTTAACAATACTAAAATTTCTTTAAATTACTGAATAATTCAATTTATGTTCAAAAAACAATTAATTTAAAAGTTTTGAGTATCTTTGAATAAATATTTAAATAAAAATAAAATACTAAATAACCAAAATAAAATATCCTTGATGATATTAAAAACTAAAATACAGTTAATAAATTCAAGTCAAGTTTGTAAAGTAAGACATTTTAATAATAAATTACTTTTTATTATTATTAAGGATATTTCAGTTTACTTATCATGTTCCTTACATAAATAAACATTTTTATTTATTTGTTTAATTATGGATAAAGAAATTTGTATTAACAAATTTCTCATTTGAAGAATATGTTGAAAACATGAAAACTGAACATATTTAAACAGACTAGAAATTACCCGCTCATATAAATGAGCAGAAATGTAATCACGTGATTTAATCTAATAATATTGCATAAACAACAAAAACACCTTCAAATTCGTGTAGGGAATCCATCAATAAGGGAATTGTAAAATGGCATCCATTATTATGTTACAGCTCCATCTGCAAATTCTGTCTTTTTAGAGGAACTATAATTTCAATGTAATTTCTATTCTTTATTTCTGAATATATTACAATTATTGTATGGGGTTAAATATATAAAATTTAGTCATTTTTTTAAATATTTTCTATTGATCATTTTAATATTTAAAACGATTGCAAATTATGTTAAAAATTAGATTGATTTACATGTTTTTGTAAACAGAAGTAAATATTTTATGTTGAGGACACACAGAAACAGTTATAAAACGTTAAAGAGTTTCTCTTAAGTCATATTTTTGAATGTTTGGTACTGTTCTATGTGCGAGCAAGAATGAGCATCTAAAAGTTATGAGCTCTCGAAGAATAATTGATAAAATGTAATAAAATTTACCTCTAACTTCTAATAGTACTGCATATGATTCTCTACTACGTGCGAGCAAGAATGAGCATCTAAAAGTTATGAGCTCTGAATTGATAAAATGTAATAAAATTTACCTCTAACTTCTAATAGTACTGCATATGATTCTCTTCCTTTATCATTTTCTACGTTTAAAGTATATTTTCTGGAATCTGTTCCATCCACTTGCTGAATAATCAACCTTGCTTCGTAACAATCACCTTGCCTTATATCCTGAAACAAATCATTTCGCTTTTCTTTAATTCGAACGAGATTATTGGTACAAATCACATCATATAAACCAATTAACTGAAGCTGCTGTTCGGATAGATAACCATACTCGTTCAATTAATCATGTCAAACTCTAATTTATCTACATTTTGTGTATTGAAGGTAAATGGTAAAATAAATTGATCTGTATATCAGGAAAATTTTATCCTCTAATAAACGACAGATTAAATCGTAATTATTCATGAATTTTAAACACCAGATTTCTAGTTTTAGAATAACGTAAATATTAAATTTATTGCATTTTAATAATGGATGCCATTAAGACATTTGCAGAGCGCCGACGAAATTAAAAATTCAAATTTTATTAAATTATGTAATTTTTTTTCATTCTTCCTCTTTAAATTTTCTTGTTTATCCACTCGAAAACTGATTATTGTGATTTAAAAATATATATTCAGATACGTACCGGAAGCAGAGGTTCTGCAATATAACGAACTAGATCAGATCCTGTGTCTAATTTGGAACTTCCCCATTCCCAAAATGTACGACGTGGCTGCGGATCCGAGCAGAAGAACACTGTCATTGTGGCATCTTCGTCTTTCTCAACCACAACTCTTTTCTTCGTTTTCGTAGTATTTGTAAGCACTTGAGGAGCACCTTTAATTAAATAGAACATTTATTAATGTCTCAAGTCATTAACAATACGCATTTTAAAATTTCTGATATATTTTTGTAATAATTTTCTCCATTTTGGGAAAACAATAGCATTTTAATGGAAAATTTTACTTGTTAAGTTGTGTGGAACTGTCATGACCGAAGTGTGAAGTCATAAATCATAAAAGATATATGTCATTATAATAGGAAAAGTTTTAAAACGTGAACCAGAAAGATTACCAGTGACATCTAAGGTGATTTCCTCAGAGGTTGCCTTATATTCGTTTCCATTGATAATATTAGAGACCTCGCAGATGTAGTGACCTTGGTACATATAAGTTACGTTGTTGACGAAAAGAGTAGAATTATTACCACGTTCTAACCACACTAAGGGCTCCCCTCCTATTTTCTGAAGCCACGAATACCTGCAAAACAAAAATATAATTTTCTGTTAATTAAATATCTAGAATACTTACTTTATAAACGAAATATGTATAGTGTAATTAAATATTTTTGAATACTGAGAAAAAACAAGTTAGTAAGTGTGTACGTCTTACGTAACAATGCAGGCGAGTTCGCAATATTTTCTAATTATCGCCATTGTTACGTCATCGTTAATCTTTTGGATTGTGTGACGCACCAACTTCAGTATGTGTTGAAAGTGCAGTATAGTTTTGGATATTAGACAATGGATAATAATGATTCCTGCATGACTCCTGCGTGTCATTTTGGAAGCTTTAGGGCATAAATATTCAAAATTGCATTTCCATCTAGAAGTTATTATAATAATCCAAAAATAGACTTTTCACAATTGATTTCTGAGAAGAAGCCCAATACCAAATTTTGTGAAAAATCCATACAATGGGTGTTATGAGCGTATGAACGAAACGATGTGAAGAAATTCATATTGATTTTTTGTAAATAATATGAATGCAATCAAAAATATTACAATCAAATGTAATATTAACTTAGATTTACACGAGTTGTGACGTAAAAATAATCGTAATGCAATAATGATTTGATACGTAATAATGTTTTATAATTAAACATGGTTCTACGTAATAATGAATAACGGGATATGATCAATAACAACTCATAACGACACGAATTTTACAAAGTTTCAGTTATTTAATGTTTATTATGGTGAATTATATTATTTATTTGTAAAAAGTAACATTTCTAATATTTATTGAATTCGTTTTTCTTGAAACATTTTATTTTGTTAACTCTGGGCAATAAAAGATTCGTTTGAATGCATGCGATAAGGACTTCGGTGTATCCACAATAAGCTATATATAATTTCGTAAGATTGAGCGGTGTATGATGAAGAAGAATGAAGCAACTCATATGACCTTTCCGAAATAAATTTCGGAATACTGTTTACTGAACTGGCTGAACAAATCCCTAAAGGTCTGATACATAGAGATGAGCGCTGACTACTGACTGTATAGTTACTGGATTGATACGTTATCATGGGACGTAAGATACACTTTACAGAGAAAGCATGGAGAAAAATAACATCATTTATAACAATGTCACTGACTGATGGTGCTATCTGCTGGAAGCCGGACAAATACAAACCCAAGGTAAGCAGGTAGTGTCAGCATTGAAAGACTCAATGATGCGCAAACAGATCCCGATACTATCTTTTATGTACTTTTTTTCAGAATTTCAGACCAGAATAATATATCGTTAGAGATATGTCTTTATCGATGCCTTTCACATAAAAGTAAAAAATAAACTTACAAGAAATATGACAGAATTTATAAGAACTCGGACTATTTCTGTTGAAACGATAAGAATACTTATACTCAAATAGTAAAATTGTGGATGCAATTTATAAAAAGAAACTAAAATTGAAAAATATATGTATATAAAAAATATGTGAAATTTATATAGAGAAGTGAACATATATTTTACTAAAGACAGAACTGTTATTTATTTTATATATATATATATATATGTAGGATCCATTTATTCGGAAACAAGATACAGAAAAATAGAACAAATAAACAAATCAAGATAACTGTACCGCGTTGCAGGACCCTCTTTCGTTCTCTTTTTTTGAATTCCCGCTGCTTCTCACGCATGCTCTGTCTACCTCCTGTGTCGCCCTCTACGTTATACATCCCACATATATATACTTGTATATATGTTGCGTTTTATTACATTCGTATAATTGAAATAAACTTTGTTTACCTGACTGAAGTACTTACTTTGGTACTGGGTTTCCTTCTGCCACGCACAGTAATTTCGTCGAGTTGTAAAGAGCTACAGTAGAAGCAGGCGATGGATCGACTCGCAGTATTTTTGGCCTATCTGCAAGATTCCATTTTCAATTTATATCAAAAGTACATTTTAGAAAATGAAAAATTCTTATTAAAAATTTTTTGTATGAAGTCAAAAATATCAGAAATTCATCATTTATTAAATATATTTTTAACTGCCATTCGATAAATACAGTATCAATTAAAAATTAAAGCATTCCTAGGAGAAATATTACTCTGTATATAATAAATTTTATTAACTAAAAATAGGTAACGGTAAAAGAGTATGTTTGAAAAATTAATTTTGTTGGAAAATTTTTAATAAAATATTTATAGGTTTCTATTAATTGTATAAGCATGAAGTTTATTTATTTAAATGAATTAATTCGATGCGAAACTCCACTATATTCTTGAATAAGTAATATACTTACACTTAACATCGACGGACACTTCTAGTTCTTCGCTGTGACCGACGTCATTTTTTGCTGAACAACTGTAAATTCCGGTATCCGTTCTTTTGATCGGTGAAAAGTTTATTTCATCTTTGATATCATAGATCCCTGAGTTACCGGATTTTCTCCAGATGATATTGGCTTTAGGATTAGCATCGGCTTCACATTTCAAAGACAATGACTTGCCTTCTTCAATGTCTTCTTTTGTATTTCCTATTAATTTAATGATTGGAGGATCTGTAACATAAATTTTTTTTAAGTTAAATAATGTCAATAAAAAACGTCACTCTATAACACGAAAAACGTACATTAAATGGATTTCTTATATATTTATTTTTAGTTTTTTTTACAAAATATCTACTATTTTCCTACTTTTCTATCACTAATGAGGCTATCTCCAGAGCAGAATATCACAATGTTTTCAAATCTTACCATACTGTTCCAAATATTACATTATATATTACCATATCGCTGTTATCTATTACCCTATAACATATCCATGTTACTATATTATATACATCAATAATCCATATCACATATTATCAGTGTTATACGTTAAATTAATTCTGAGAATACTGTGATATCATTATAAGATGGCGGCAGTTCGAAATTATTAAAATGTCAATAGACTGTAACCATTTATCGCACAATGATATTAATGTCAATTGAAAGTATTTCAGATATTTTTTACAGCAATAGTATCATATAATTATTTTTACCGTGTGTTTGTCTGTCAGATTGATCACAATATATCTCAAGAATAAAACATCGCAATTTATTCCAATTTTATAAGATCATTCTGTTTTATGTAAAGTATATCAATACTAATTTTGAAATATCCACGTGGTCCCGTTACAAAATGGCAACCATTCAAAATTTTAAAAAATTATATATTTGAGACTATGGTATTTGTCACACATAAAAGATATTTTATTTATTTAAAAATTAATTTTTTCCCCATAAAACTATTCTATAACGTTCATTTTAAAAAATTATACAGTATATTTGAGACTATGGTATTTGTCACACAAAAGATATTTTATTTATTTAAAAATTAATTTTTTCCCCATAAAACTATTCTATAACGTTACTTATCATTTATATTTTTAAAACTAATTATTGCTAAAAGAATCAATGGTATCTAAATATAATTATAGAAATATATATCAATACAATCGTATCTTTTAATAATAATAATAATAATAATAATAATGTGTGATTCTTTATTATTATTATTTGCAAAAGTTAATATAATAAAACAACAG
>AYEL01052755.1:0-16184 GCA_000484575.1 Olivierus martensii
TCTGTAAACTAATAACTTTGAACTTGTTACGTATAAGTATGTAAATGAGCGAATGCGGAAGTGTTCATCACTCGAGTATAAAAGAGGACGCATCCGAGCAGCCAATTTGAGGTGCTGAATTTCCAGACGTAGAATTGGCGAAAGTGACTAGTGAGTTTCTTGTAAGGATCGACCATTGTTGGAAGTTTGTATCGGAAGTGGAGGTAGTAGAATTTAAATAGTATTTAAGGTTCTTTTCTTTGTGAATAAGTGTTTGTTGAGATTTGAGTTAGATTAAAAGTTTTGTTGATTAATTGATTGAATTGGATTAAACAAGTTTGTTGATTAATTACTTGTTGCTTTATTATAGTTTCAATAAAGCATTTTAAAACACTTTTTTTGAAAGTGTTTTTGAGTCTAATATATTTATATTTTCTTATTATCTAACTTTGTTGAGTCTAATAAATTTATATTTTTTTGTCATTTAACTTGTTTGAATGAGTCTAATAAATTTTACATTTTTTGTTATCTAACTTGTTTGAGAATTGGAGTCTAATAAATTTATAATTTTTTATTATTTAACTTGTTTTGAGAATTTAGTCTATAGTTATCTAACTTGTCTGAGATTTTCTTCAAATTAATAGTGTAAGTTCTGACATTGTTTGTTCGTTTTACTTCTAACACTTAATCAGCCCCTTTAGTTATAAGTTCCGACTTCCGGTTTTGTTTCGTCAGTTAGACGTTACATTGTGTTTAGACTGTTTTGTAATTAATTAGTTTTAAGTTGAAACTTAGCTTAATACCTGAGCTCAGGCCCAACTCTGGATTGCAGAGTCGTTAGAACCATTAGGCTTAGTTATAATAAATAGTATTAACAGTCATCCTAATTCGCGACTTTGCAAACATATGACACATTCTACATAAAACAAACCAAGTATTGCTAAAAACAAATATACAATATATTCAGAATAATACAATTTTTTTAATAATTGTAATAATATTTCAGTATATCTTATAAATTATCAAAATGTGAGGAAGTTAACTTTGACCTATCCTATTTTTATTTTATTATGCACTCTATTATTGTAGTATAAGTTCTGACATTGTTTGTTCGTTTTACTTCTAACACTTAATCAGTCCCTTTAGTTATAAGTTCCGACTTCCGGTTTTGTTTCGTCAGTTAGACGTTACATTGTGTATGACTAGTATAAATACCATAAAACATTTTACATTTACTAAATTATATTTATTTAGTTTTTGGAAGTGGGGAACAGCTTGGAGATTTTATGACAATAAATTTTTGATTATTTTTTTTTAATACTGTAGGAAAAAAAAGTAAGTTTGATATTTAATAAATAATATTATTAGCAAATAGAAATTCTACCTTTTATATCTAATTCAATTCATTCAATTTTTATAGTAATCTCAACATATTCTTCAAATTAGAAATTTGTTAATACAACTTCTTTCTCCATAACTAATCAAATGAATAAAATCATTTATTGATCTAAGGCATCATGATAAGCAAAATAAAATATCCCTAATTATATAAAAAGGATAAAAAGTGATTTACTATTAAGATGATTTACTTACTTTCATTATTTATTTCTTTATTAAATTCTTTTTTAAATTTTTTTAAAAGTAAATTTATTTCTTTGATTTCTTTTTTTATATTTTCTTCATTATCATTTTCTTCATTTTTCATACTTAGTTTATTAATTATTAATTTTATAATTTAAATAATTATAAAGAAAATCATTATAATAAAATTTAATATTAATTAATTTAGTTCAATTTTGTATTATAAAATTTATTTTAAATGTATATATTTAAAGTTTCAATAAAATATTTATTTTGGCAAATAACATTAATATATCGATAACTAAAAATCAAAAATCACGTAATTTATCGGTTTCAAATTTTTGCCAAATTTTAAGTGATAAAGTCAGGGGGTAGGCTTATACACAGGTTATGCATTTTTACCGATTTTTAAACTCTGAAGTCGGGGGGTCGGCTTATACACGGATCGTCTTATATTCGAATATATACGGTAGATTGAAATTAAAATTGAAAATATTATATTTTTTTGTTGCAAATAAAGAAATTTCTCATTTTCTTTTTTAATAAAGAATAGAACATTTGAATATATGTATGTATACAATTTATTTATTTTTTTATATTAAATGAATGCTATGAAAATCAAATTTTTTGAGCATTTTGCAGATTTTTTGGGGAAACTAATTTCCCAATTATCCTGATTAATTGGAAATCTATTGTATTTGAATATTTTCATAATAATAATAAATATAGAATTGACATGAATCATTCCAAATTTATACTTGCTGAACAAAATTTATGTTAATAATGAATAGTAAAACTACTGTATTTTTAAAAATAACTTAATAATAATACCAAGAAAATCCATCTTACTCTATTTTTGTATAGAATGAATATATTATACATGCTTTATATAATCTAATATGTCTAATATGCTATGATCAGTGCAAAATATGCATAGCATAGATCAGTGTTTCCCAAACTTTTTCTATGATGGAACACTTCAAAAATCTTTAAACTTTTACGGAACACTTTGGTTATTTTATAGGCTAGACAGATATTAAAAATAAATAAATTAGGCAAGTAAGTATAAGGGTTAAGAAAACAAAACAAAAACATTTATTATCAAATTGTAATTATGTAAAATAAAACACATGAAAAATAGTGAAATAAACTTGCGACTCCAGTTTTAACTTGGCACAACATTTAAAATTACGCAAGGCTTATATTAATTTTCATAATTTTTTATGGAACACGTATTGGATTCCACAGAGTACTGGTGTTCTGCAGAACATAGTTTGGGAAATGCTGGCATAGATCATAGCTTTTTGCCATTGTTTATTTTGATTTTTATTTGAAATTTATAAAGATTGTATTTATTTGTAAAATTCTGCAAAGCATATTAACATATTTTATATTTTCATAAGGAAGTGGTAATATTTATATTTTATTTTGTTTTCGCATTCATTATATAACAAAAATTTTAATGTGCCAAACATTTGTCCAAAAATAAAATATTTATATATAATCACCAAGGATACTAAATTATAAACAAATTGTAAAAAGATAACTTTATGACAATGATATGTTTAAAAATTTCAGACATAATTTGAATTTGTGTACTTTGAATATGACATAATGTAACAAATGGAGCTAGATTCTTCAATCATCAGAACTTGAATATTCAACAGATATTTAAAAAAAAATAAATACAGAAATATTATAACTGCTGTTTATTCATTATAATAGGAAATTGCACATGTCATCCCTGTTAAATTTTATCTGGTAAAAATAAAGAAAATAGTTAAAAACAAAATTGGATTATACAGGGTGCCCCAGAAAGAATGGATAAGCCTGAAACACCTCTATTTACCACATCTCATGATAAAAATTGAAGTTGAGATTTATTTTTTTCATTTATTTTTGTTGAGATTTGTGGTAAATAGTTTTTTTGTAAAAGTTTAAGTGTACTTGGTGAAAAAAATGTATGAAAGTCTAAGCGGCCAACTATTTTTAAAAAATAATAACTTTACATAAATAAATTCTGTGATTTAAAAATTTCAGAAAATTTCAAAAACTAGCAACTATATAAACAGCACTAAATAAGCAGATAATACACAAAAAGTTGACAGAAATAAACTTTAATAACTAAAATGCTTTGAACTCAGTCCTCATCAGCAGTCCAGTATAGTATTTTTATGTAATTGTCCTGTTTGGACAATTACATAAAAATACTATACTATGCTTCATGAAAAATCAACATTTTTCATGAAGCATTTAATGCATTTAACGAATATTTCATTTTTATGATGCATTTAATGAATATATGACATTTTTAAAAAAAATGACATATCTTGGGTACTACCTGGGAAATATTTTTTTTTTTTGTATTTTGAGTGCCCAATAGCTCTACTATGAGGTGTTTTAGGCTTATCTATTCTTTCTGGGGCACCCTGTATAATATTGTTATATTTGTATACAAAAGTTTATAGCAAAAATAAACAATTTTTTTTAATGCCACTTATCAGTATAATGAAATCTATTACAAGTCCAACTATGAGCTTCCTACATTTGTAATAGTCGGAAGAACATTATAATAAGGGATTGATGTCTAGATGATATTTTCTCCATCAGAAAAGTTTTTTGAGGTATTGGATTTGGATTTCATTCCCTGGATCCTCTGTGTTTTATACAAACATAGAGAACTCAGCATTATATATAGAAAGCTGTAGTATTATTATATGATTAATCCAATTGATGATAAAAATCTATTAAAACTAGATGCATTAATAACAAAAAATTTTAGATGATTTCAATTAAATTCTAGAATTTGGTTTACTTAGAAGTTTAATTAATAGAGTGTAAGAAAGCAAATAATAATAACATTGCATTGGCTGCAGAAATTATTGAATCTCTTTTAACTTATTTTTTGAAGGAAAGTGTGGCTTATAAGATTACTATATTGTTTCTGACTCCCACTTTTGGACTAATTAAAACTGATTTTCATGAAATGAGATGGTAATGTTACATTTATTAAAGGAAGCTTCAATGTTTCATCATTTACCCTTTAGCATCAACTATTCAAAATAATCAGATATTAAAATTTCTGATATATTCTTATATCAGAAATTTTAATATCTGATTATTTTAATATCAGAAGTATATCTTGAATTTATTGAATTTTTATGAAATTTGGCAAGATAGTCAAATTATTGATGATTTTGATGACACATCAGTGAATACTTTATCTTCATATATTTAAAAATGATGGACATTCAAACTTTAGAGGTTTTTCCTAATAACTTTTGAAATATTTAATTAAATTTTTATAAAATTTAGTAGGATGGTCAGGTTATTAAAATCAAATTTTAAATAACATTAATTAGACTTGGTTTTAAAATGTTCAGTTAATTTTAATCACCAGTTATCTGTTTTACAATTGTTAAATAAATACTAATTGGTAGCTACTGATGTTAAACTATCAATTAGTATTTATCTAACAATTGTAAAACAAATAATTGGTAGTTGAAGTTAATAAGAACATTAATGGGACATTGTAAATGTGACCTTAATCATGTAGATTTATCCATTTAAAAATAGCAGCTATTTAAGCAATATTCAAAAACTTGGATATAGAATATATTTCATTAAAATTTTACACTGTTATAGAGGGATAGGTTACAACATCTGATATCATTCAGAAAAATATTTTTTTAAATATTAATTTTAATTGTCATTTCTCTCCAGTAGTTTAAAATTTGTTTTAAACTACTGGAGAGAAATGATAGTTACAAAGATCTTTTATAATGATGTATTTGTAATATTATTCTATATTTGTATTTATTATTCTAAATTGAAATTTTCATAGTATGAAATAATCATAAAGTAAAAAGAGTTGCAATCATCCCAGGTCTCCCCCCTATTATATACTGTATCAGAGCTGGATAGATGCATGAGCTATATGGGCTTGAGCCCAGGGCCTCCAAGGAGCTCAGATCCCCACAGTCAAATAAAAAAAGGATATACAATATATAATAATTAATAACTTGATTGAGTTAAATTTTAAAATACTGTGTATTTTTAAAGTAAATTGTATGAATGAAATAGTATGAACAATTAAAATACATTTGGTAATAAGATAGTGGTAAGTTTATTTGAATTACATTATATATATATTATTTTTAAATTTGGCATCATCTCTATATTTTGACATTTGTCTATTTCTAATTTATGAAGATATTATTAATGATTTCATTACCATGAAAACTATTAAAATCATAATTAATTTCTGTAATTATTGTAATATGCAGTTTGTTTCTTTAAAATCAATGCAAAAAATATGTTTTGCTCTGCCTGATTGCACTTTAATTGTTAATTTATTCTACATCTGGGGGGGGCAACCTCCGGCCGCGGGCCACATTATTTTATTATACGTAATACCAACCCTATGTATACTTACATATCTGTACCTTTTTTTTTTTTAAAATAAACACTATTATCATCAATTGTTTTTGTTTTGGTCCATGGCCCACCGTAAATTTTTCTATACGGCCCCCTACAAAAAAAGGTTGCCACCCCTGTTCTACATTAATGGTAAAATAAACACTATTATCATCAATTGTTTTTGTTTTGGTTCATGGCCCACCTTAAATTTTTCTATACGGCCCCCTACAAAAAAAGGTTGCCACCCCTGTTCTACATTAATGGATTCAATGCAGCACTACTCATATTTAGGTGTCTAAAAGCATTTGCAAAGTTCCTTTATCACTACATGGAATTAGATGAATGATTAAAAATTTTGAGGAGACTGGATTCTTTTTGTTTAGACTGGAAGGGGAAGAGGGTCTGTCTCATTTCGGATAATAGAAAAAGTTGCTGTTACTATTGTAGATCCATCCATGAATGATGCAACTGGACCAAGCATTATACAGGAGTAACAAGGCAGTTGAATGTTCCATATTTCACTGAAGAAAATTTTTCAGAAATTAAACCACATTTATCCTTACAAAATCATCTATCAGAAGTAGCTGTAGAGATGATCCTGAAAAATGAATGATAATTGCTCTAATGTTTTTGGCCAGAATGGAAATGGATGATGATTTTCCATAAAACATTCTTTGGAGAGATAAAGCCAATATTTATCTCAGTGAGATAAATAATACTAAAATCTGCCGAATATCGGCTTTAGAAGCCCCACATATTGTTCAGGAAATTCCCCTGCATTCTGCGAAAATCACCGAATTCTTTCAACACGAATAAAAATTATTTTGATATTTTCTGCACGGAATGCATTTGGACATATGTGCAGTCTCTTTCCGGAATAGCAGAGTTATTCGCATGGGCATGTGGATGCATGTGATCAATGTGTATATTAACTCGTGCTTAAGAGAATCCCCTATCCTAGATGTTATTTTGGAGAAATAGCCTCAAGGAAGCAACTGCTTCCCAGTATCCTCTGCCTACTATATTATTGAATACTGATGTAACATTTATAAATGGAATGCAAATACTATATTATGTAGACAAATTTCTTAGTACTGGATTTAGGCAGTTAATTTTTTTCCAAACATTTTCTCGTAAGTTAAAAATTTAAATTTACTGGAATATTGTACTACAGATTGAGCATCTTCAATCCTAAATGCTTCATGTGGAGAGTATTTTGGATTTTAGATTTTAATGATATTACAGTGGGTTCTTGTTTAACATCGCTTCACTTAACGTCACGGGCAAAAACTAAATTTAATTACAGATAGGCCTCGATTAGCGCGACTTAAAAAATTGATACCGTTATTATATACATAAAATCTCAATGTACTGTATACAGATAGGCTTCGATTAGCGCGACTTAAAAAATTGATACCGTTATTCGGTTAGCGCGAGATGATTCGATTAGCGCGAGTTGTAAACACATATCAGTCTTACTAACAAAGCCAGATCAGTCTTACTAACAAAGCTCCTTATATGATGTCAATTAACAAATGAATTAAAAAATTGATACCGTTATTCGGTTAGCGCGAGAAAAGATTCGATTTATGCGAGTTGTAAACACAGACCAGTCTTACTAACAAAGCTCCAGATCGGAAGCCGAGTTGTAAACACAGATCAGTCTTACTAACAAAGCTCCTTTTAGGATGTCAGTTGTAAACACAGATCAGTCTTACTAACAAAGCTCCTTTTATGAAGATCGGATACACAGATCAGTCTTACTAACAAAGCTCCTTTTATGATGTCAATTAGTTATTCGGTTAGTGCGAGAAAAGATTCGATTAGTGCGAGTTGTAAACGATACCGTTATTCAGTTAGTGCGAGAAAAGATTCGATTAGTGCGAGTTGTAAACAGATCATGTCTTACTAACAAAGCTCCTTTTATGATGTCAATTAACAAATTATCGATTAGTGCGAGAAAATATTCGATTAGTGCGAGTTTTAAGCACAGACCAGCAAAGCTCCTTTTATGATGTCAATTAAAAATTACCGTTAATTTTCGGTTAGTAAAACCGGACGAGGAGCAGTCTAAAGATTCGATTAGTGCGAGTTGTAAACATAGATCAGTCTTACTAACAAAATATGATGTCAATTAACAAATGAATTAAAAAATTGATACCGTTATTCGGTTAGCGCGAGAAAAGATTCGATTTTTGAGAGTTGTAAACACAGATCAGTCTTACTAACAAAGCTCCTTTTATGATCGAGTTGTAAACACAGATCAGTCTTACTAACAAAGCTCCTTTTATGAATGCAAACAGACCAGTCTTACTAACAAAGCTCCTTTTATGATGTCAATTAACAACCTTAGATTTTCCTCTCCTTTTATGATGTCAATTAACAAATTACCGTTAATTTTCGGTTAGTAACAAAACTCCTTTTATGATGTCAATTAACAAATTACCATTAATTTTCGGTTAGTACGACCGGACGAGGAGCAGTCCAAGAACAGTCACTTGGCTTTGAAGGGGTAATAGACGAAGAGCAGTCCAAGAACGGTCACACGATTTTGAAGGGGTGAAACTGAGGAGCAGTCCAAAAAGGGTCACACGATTTTGAAGGGGTGAAACATCTGAGGAGCAGTCCAAGAACAGTCACTTGGCTCTGAAGGGGTGAAACATCAGAATAGTAGTCCAAGAACAGTCACTTGGCTTTGAAGGGGTGAAACACCAGATCAATTAACAAATTACCGTTAATTTTCGGTTAGTAAAACCGGACGAGGACAGTCCAAGAACAGTCACTTGGCTTTGAAGGGGTGAAATATCAGAAAGATGCAGTCCAAGAACTGTCACACGATTTTGAAGGGGTGAAACATCATAAAGATGGGCTTTTTGCCGTTAACTGTTTATTGTAAATATTAAAAAACTAATTTGATATCATGTAGTAAGTGAAATTTATTTCAGATATATTCATTTCATATCTATTGTTAAATTATAAGAATAACTGCAGTACTTAATCTAATAAAAATAAACAAAAAAATTTCAAAATCTGTATTTCAATGCATATATTTCATGAAATAATTTTCTGTTACTCAATAAATAATGTTTAACAATTTAAAAAGTGTTTTAAGGGACAAATTTTAACCTGATGATCGCCTTTGATGTGGAAACATGGCAAGATTGTGGAACAAAAAACGATAAAAAACAATATAAATAAAATCCAATCCAGAGTTATGGTAGCTGAGCTGTTGCAGAGTGGTCTTTTTGCATTTATTAGGTAAAAATACATGCCTCCGATGATGGATTCTAAATTTTCCGATTGCTGAAATTTTTTAAAATTTTGTTCTAAATATATTAAATGTGAATGGATTGTACAGATAGGCCTTGATTAGTGCAAGTTCGAATAATGCGATATTCGATTAGTGCGACTTATAAAATGATACATTTTTCAGTTAGTGTGAGCAAATATTCAATTAATGTGAGTTGTAAGCACGAGCAAATATTCGATTAATGAGAGTTTATACCGTTTTTCAGTTAGTGCGAGCAAATATTCGTTTAATGCGAGTCACCGTTTTTCAGTTAGTGCGAGCAAATATTCGATTAATGTGAGTTGCATCGTTTTTCAGTTAGTGCGAGCAAATATTCGATTAATGCCAGTTGTAAGCATAGACCAGTGAGTTCGAATAATGCGATATTCAATTAGTGCGACTTATAAAAATGATACTGTTTTCACTTAGTGTGAGCAAATATTCGATTAATGAAAGTTGTAGGCATACACCAGTCTTACTAACAAAGGTCCGTCCCCTTTTATAATATCAATTAACAAATTAATATTAATTTTTGGTTAATAAAACCAGACAAGTAATAGTCCAAGAACAGTCACTTGGCTTTGAAGGGGTGAAACACCAGAAAGATGGGCTTTTTTGATGTTAGCTATTTAGCATTACTATTATTCAGCTTTGTTATCGTAAAGATTTTTGATTGAATAAAAATTGATTTTTATTTTGGTTTCAATTTGGTGGTTGGTTTGATGATGGCATGAGACACAATTCCTGGTAAGTTATTATTTTAGATCAATGGTTCTCAACCTTTTTTCTGTTGAGGAACACATTTTAATATTTTAAAATTCTCAACCTTTTTTCTGTTGAGGAACACATTTTAATATTTTAAAATTTGGCAGCCGCCTAAATATTTTAAATAATAATTTAGATTTAACAACAAATTTTTATTATCTAAATATTTTAAATAATAATTTAGATTTAACAATAAATTTTTATTAACTAAATCTAAATTATTATTTAATATATTTAACAACAAATTTTTTTAACATATTTTAAATAATAATTTAGATTTAACAACAAATTTTTAATTAACACATTATTGTATTTATTCTTATTTATTACATTCAGATTACAGAAATACTCGTATTTATTCTTCATTCATTCTTCTTCATTACATTCTTACATTCAGATTATAGACATACTCGTTACATGGGATCATTAAATGGCGGCCATACTATCTAGCCAAGCCTACTTTACTGCATTGCATGTGCTATTGGGTACAGTGTGTCAACAAAGTATCTCAAGGCCAATGGATAGAAAATGTTATAGCTATTTATGTACAAAAGTAATATATATATGAAAACTGTCTATGTTTTTTGTTATAAATTCAAAAATTTATAAAAGATTAAAATAAAAAAATTATTGAAATGAAGAAAAAACATCGAAAAAACATATTTTACTAAAAGAAATGATAATATTTTAATAAATTTTTCTCATATTTTGACTAATTAATTAATTAATTTTAATTAAAATTTGCATATTTCATTTTTTATCAATATTTTTTTTAAAATATTATCCAATTTTCTTCATTCATACCTTATTTTATTCATAAGACTTGCCAATATCAGAAAATACCAAATATTTCATTGGATGGCTAAGATTTTATATATAAAAATTGTGTTTTCTCCGATCTCGTATAATAAACGAAAAGTTATGAAAGAAATGTCAAAAAAATTTTTTATATTAGAATGACAATATAAAATATAATAAATTCTAAAAATTTTGACGAAAATTAAACGAGATTTTGCAATTTTAATTTTAATTTTTTTTTTGCATTTTAATTAGGCTTAGTTTCTGGCTAAAAGACCTGATCAGGTTAAAAGACTTAAAATACTAAAGTTTGACAATATTTAAGAAAATATTCAAGTTTCAGTCATCTGTTTATTTGCAAAAAACTCAAGCTTTCTGGATCAAGCTGATCTGAACCAGCAACTCTAAGTGAAATCCCTAAGAATAAAACCAGAATGAATCTAAGTACTGATCCATACCTAGCATCTTCACCTGATGGTATAGCACAGTGTGATTGTTGTGGAAAAGGAATGCTAGAAATCAAGTGTCCATTCAAGTATAGGAATGATCTTCCAACAAATATTGCATATAAGAATGCAAAGTTTTGCCTTGATAAAAATTAATCTTCTGTTTTAATCAATGTATTTAACTAAATGGGTGGAAATACTGAGTATATGTATTATTGTTATTACAATTTAGTCTGCTTAGAATGTGATTATAGATTAGTCATATTTTAAATACAGCATGGAACCCGAGGACGGTGATGATAGGCATTGGCCTAAAAAGCAGTATGAGATGCGTGTAAGGACAGATAATGAAAAGTGGCAGATGAGACAGAGACTACGTTCAACAAGAACAACTTCCTTTATTGTTTTGAGAGAGATTTTTGAGATTTCATCTCGTAACAAGTTAAAGAGAAATACCTGTTACAAATTCAAATAAAAGGTGGATGATGACTGATGAAAGTTGACGAACGCAGACACAAACAGTCTTTAGTCCAAATTAAATTTATTCTTTATTCCTTGAAACACCAATGGAAATTCTTGAAGCACACAGAGGGTTTGGTTGACAGATTAATATTTCACACAGTCTTCTTCTCACTCAGCTCCAGAAATAGAAGGCTGATGTGAACTTGGTATCACCTTGCTAAGGGCATGGATGGACCCTGAACTCAATCATAGAACTTTTAAGAAAAATGAAGAAATCAAAACGAGGCTGACAAATCCAGATGAATTGTCAGAGACTGACAATATTGGTTAAATAAAACTAGATCAAGGAGAGTAGAGGAGAACAACAGATGATGGAATAGCACAAATGTTGGATAAACTGTATTGGATGTATCAAACGAGTGAAGACTGTAGTACAAGCGTGGTAATAGAACAAGGAGTGGATGGTGGAACAAGTGCAAATCAAGGGCAGCGCAGGCTCTTAAATACCTGTGACTTTTCTCTCACCTTTTTCCCAGCGAAAGAGTGAAACTTCTTGGAATGTTCACCAAGCTAGATGTCAACTTCTAGACTATTCAGCTGATACCTGCACAGAACTTCCGCCACAATTTATTGTTATTGGGGACGAAGGTCCACAGATTAATCAAAATACAATCTATAATGTCGCTGTATTTCTTAGTGATTATTTTGACAAGGCGTCTCTCCTCTTTCTCCAGATCCCTTTATTCATCTCTGATTTCTCCACACTCGTCTAAACGCAATCAAATAGGTTCGTAGTCAAAAATAGACAAATTACACATGACCTCGAATTCCAGCCCCTTACAATAGAGTATAGTTTTTTCAGATTATAATTAAGGATTATCAGTAAATATTTTAACAGTTTATTGTTGATTTTTTTGAATTATATCAGATCTAAACCTGCTTAATGTTTTAAGCTGAGAAGAATAAAAGCTAACAATATTCTAACTGGTATAAAAAATAGGAAATTTTATGACATTTTAATTAAAAACTGAAAGTAGATAAAAATGAAAATAGAAATATGTGATAAAAAAAAAATAGATTCTTTTAGATTCATTTCTGCAGAAATAAAAAAAAGAAAGTGTTTAGTATTTGAAATATACCAATTTTTTGGTTCATTTCAAATGAAAATATTGCCATTTTGTCACCAGTACTACTGTAGTTACAAATACATAAATGCTTTTTGAAAATTATTGCCACTATTTTCAAATTTATAATTAAAAACTATGAAATTTTGAATGAATATTTAATTGATAAAGCTGATCATATAGAGCTGGAAGTTTCAGTTAAATATTTAATTCTGATAATGGTAAAAATAGATTTGAATATGCAACAATGTAAATAATAAAAAAAAATAAATAAAGAATGTAAGTCAGGAATGTATTATATAATAACAAAAGCTAAAAATATAAAAAATTTAATTTTAATTATTGCAATAAACATCAAAAACTCATTTTTATAATATATTCTCTTATTTAAAATGCTTTATTTTATTACTTAACAAAAGTGAAGTAATTCATTGGAAGAGTTTGTGTAGTACTTACAGGATTAAATTCATACACTAAATGACCTAAAGGTGATGCCAAAATTCTTTCAACAACATCAACAATCAAATCTTCAAGTCTGTCTAATAAATCTTCAAAAGTTATAAATGGACATTCAGCTTCAACATGTGTAAATCTGGAAAAAAAAAATTAGATCATTTTTAATTAAAAAAGAATCTACATTTTAAAATCTATTATATTTCTATATACAGGCATTCCTCATATTAGGAAGGTAATGCATTCTTGAAATCTATTCATTACATGAAAATTTGTAAAATGAAAATCTAGTATTAATTAATTTAAAGTATAAAAATTTCCAAATAATTTCTTGATATTTTAGATGTTTATGCTAAAACTTTAAAAAAAAATTATTATAGCAAGTATTATTGCTATTATTTTATAGTTTATGATATTTATTATCTATATTAATTTATTTTTTATTTTTTCCAAATTTCTTTTCAGCATTTACTTTTAGTCCATCTCTTTTTAATGTTTTCATCCATTCTCATAGCCTTTTTTGGAGATCTTCCTTTGAGTCTGACAGAATGTCTAAGTCATTTGTGAACAATAATTCCCAGGTCCTTTTTTCTAATGCTCTCATTCAGAACATCAATCACCAATATAAACAAGAATGGACTTAGTACTTGGTGTAAGCCTACTTTAATCTCAAACCTCTCAGTTTCTCCCCACAAAATTCTCACTACAGTATTGGCTCTTGCATACATATCTTCCATCAATTTAACTAACTTTTTTGGGACATTTCTTTTCCTAAGGCACCATTATATTAAATCTCTCAGCACTATCAAATGCCTTTTCTAGGTCCCCAAATGCATATTATAAATTCCTATTTCCCCCTAATTTCTTTTCCTTTAGTTGCCTAACAACAAAGATGGCATTAATTGTTCCTCTGTCCTTTACAAATTCATATTGGATTAAATTTATTGTAACTATGTTTCTGAGACAACTGTCAATTATTTTCTCCCAGATTTTCTTCGTGTGTCCATCATCTTGATACATTGTTAGTTTTCACACCTCAATATGTCACCTTTAAGCTTATAAATAGGTATGATTGTATTGATTTTCCAGTCATTCAGAATTTTCTCATCAATCCAAACAGTTTCCATCAAATCTGTTACCCACAGTACACCATCATTCTCCAAACACTTCAATAGTTCAACCAGAAAGCCCATTGGTCCTGAACCTTTCCCATTTTGTAGAGATTTAATAGTGTGTTCTACTTCTTCTCTCTGTATTATCACCTCATTTTCTTACTTCAAGTTCTTCCCTCTTGTTTTCAAGATTAAGAAGTGTTTCAAATATTCTCTCCATCTACTTTTTCATCTCTCCTTCCTTTAACAATATTTTACCATCTTTTCCTTTTATTGCATTTATGTCCCCCCTATATACTGTTTCTTTTGCTTTCTTTCTAATAGCAATTCTATAAATCATTCTTTCACATTCTTCTGTTCCAAGATTCTCATATTAATCATGAACTACCTCCTCCTTTGTTTCCCTGTACTTCCGTCTAGATGAGAGTCTGCCAAACTGTGTGCTGCGAAAGATTTAAAAATATTTAATTTTGTGTGTTTCTCGGTCATAAAATTCAGTCCATCTATGAATCTACATGATAATAAAAATTGCAAAATAGCAGGATATAAATCTGACATTAACAGGAAAAGAAAATTTAACAGACTTTAGAAAGACCTTGTATATAAAGCTTCACATTCTGTGTTTGAATTGTCAGCATTTTAGATTTCACTTTGGAATCAATATCCTTGATTAGCTACTACAGCTATTAAATCCTTGTTGCCAATGGATCGTCGTATCTTTGTGAATTAGGTTTCTCAGCTCTTATGGAAATTAAATAAAAAATGGGAATGATTACTGATAGTAAATGAGGAGTTGCATGTATGATTATCTAATTTAGAGCCACATCTTGATATAATTATTCCTCAAAATTAATCACATCCTTCTCATTAAAAAATTATTTATATTTCCTAATTATGTACTTTCAATAAAACAATATTATTTTATTATTGTTTCTTTAATAATAATACTAATACTAATACTACTACTACTACTACTATTACTACTACTACTACTACTAATAATAATAATAATAATAATAATAATAATAATAATAATAATAATAATAATATTGCTCTTTTGTACTCTTATGGTCTTACCCGACTGATTCTTTTCACCCCACGCTACTTAAATAGAAAAACAAATTCATTCACTTATACAATTCCGACTTCTCATCATTAATCGATTGATTAGTACTGCCATCGAATCGCACAAGGAATATACTTTGACAGTTCATCAAGGGTTATATGCTGGTATGGATTCTACAGGTAGAAATCTATATTTCTACCATGCAACCGTTCGACGATATTTTAACATGAATTTATTTTTTCATTTTATTAAATGTTATTTAAAATTTGAATTTTATTTTTTGTTTCTAGAACAAACTCAGAAGTACAGGAAGGATTTTTATTTATTCAAGATAATAGAATCATAGAAAGAATTTAAAACGACTGTCTTATTTATTGATTTTATACCGCTTTTTTAGCCTATAAGTGGAAATTATACATTATACAGTATGCAAAAAAAATTTAACAAACCATATCAATCAAAAAGTTTTTGTTATTCTTATTAAAAAGCAGAAAGCGACGGGGCTATTTCAAAGCCCATCTCGAGTTGCTGAAATTTGTGGTGAGATAGTGATTGGATAGTAAAGAATGCTAGATCGACTGGTCAAGTCGATCTACATCCTTTGCTATCTATTTTTTCTCCCTGAGAACAGATAATCTATTAAATGGAAATAGAAAAAAATTATAAATTTTTAATTAACATTCTTCTATA
>AYEL01052757.1:0-37188 GCA_000484575.1 Olivierus martensii
GAGGTGGAGGTAGTAGAATTTAGTAGTATTTAAGGTTCTTTTCTTTGTGAATAATTGATTGTTGAGATTTTGAATTGAATTAAACAAGTTTTGTTGATTAATTACTTGTTGCTTTATTATAGTTTCAATAAAGCATTTGCTAACACTTTTGTAAGTGTTTTGAGTCTAATAAATTTATAGTTTTATTATTATTTAACTTGTTTGAGAATTTATTCCAATTAGTATTTACGTTTCTAACACTTTTTGTCCGTCTAGTTCTAACATTCGTTCGCTGCTCTTAGTTGTAAGTTCTCGTTTCCGGTTTGGTTTTGCCGGTTAACGTGAAGTGTTGTTAGAGTGTTTTTGACGTTAATTAGTATTAAGTTAAAACTTAGAACAAGACCTGAGCTCAGGCCGAACTCTGGATTGCAGGGTCGCTAACCGTTAGGATTAGTTATAATTAAAATTATTGACATTCGTTCTAATTAGCGACTTTGCAGGCATTTAAGAAGGGGAGAAAGTACATACCCTTGTGGACAACTTGTCTGTAAGTATCCCAACTTCCTCATCATAGAATGTGCTGTAAATAACTATGCTTCAGCATGGAACCAATTCAATAAATAATTGTTGAACAGATTCCCTGCCTACTTGCAGCAAGACCAATTTGCTCAAAAAATGTTGAGTCAAATGCTCCTTGAATATCAAAAAATGCTGCTAAGGCAATTTCTTTATATCCATTGCTCTCTCAATGAGTGACAACCTCTTGGAGAGCATTTTCAGTCGATCTGCCAGACTGATAGCAAATTGGCTGCAATGAAGAGTAGTCTTTTATTAAAGCTCCATTCCTAATAAATCTATCCACCTTTCCATCATCTTCAATAAGAATGATGTCAGGCTGATAGGATGATAAGACTTAGCCTCCATGTAAGAACTACGTCCAGGCTTAGTTTTAAAAGAAACCAAAAGTCAAACAGGCCCTGAAGACACAGTATAAAAGCAAAGCCAAGATGTCAATGCATTGTAAAAACACTGGCAAAATACCATCTGGCCGTGCAGGCTTGAAGGGCTTAAAACTACTTACAGCCCATCTAATATTTGATTGATTAATCACCTTCTTAACAACATCCCAATCCTCCCTCATGGTATGATAAAACACATCCATTGAGGTCTGATTGCCCCTCTCAAAAAGATGATTCCTCTATCAAAATATACCCAATAAAGTATACTTGAAAGCATTCTTTTAAAGAGTCCTTGCAAGTACTAGTCATCCTGACATCTGGCAACCTGATGGTACTAACCTTACAATAATTCTCTTTAGACATTATCTTCATTAGTCTGGATACATCAGGTATATCCTCAATTCATGATAATATCTTTTCCAGGAAGACCTTTTCACTTGTTATAGTAAAGCCATTAGAAAGGCAAAAGCATTTCTAATGGCTTTATTATAACAAGTTAGAGAACTTTTGTGTGTGTCCCAATCACTGTCCTTTTAGCTTTATTAAAAAAGCCTTCTAACATTAAGTCTAAGACTGCCAAGCTGTTCATTCCACTAAGGAACCTGTCTTGATGAGCTAGCAATTCTGACTGGACAGTTCTAATAAGATAAGAGGACTGCCTGTTGAATCTGGTCAACAGTCATCTCTAAATCCACACCAAGCAAAACCTGCTCTGTATACTCCAGACATTAAACTTAAGGTCTTCTCTAAAGGAAGCCCAATTAGACCTGGACGCCACTACACCAAAAAACTGAAACTGATAACACAAACTGAAATGAGCAAAGTCATGTTTCAGGTTATTTTCAGTTTCTGCTTAAGCTCCACATATACATAAAGTTCTGTCGACTTGTTTATACAACACCACCTAGTGTCCATATACATATTCAAGATGGAAAATGCACCAATGACTGATGATCTGCTTCTCTAAACTATGACACCAACAATGAGTAAATTAAGAAGCAAAACATCAAAATTATAAATCATTATCTTTTTTAAGATTTATATAATCTATTTGATTTAAATCAGTGAAAGAAATTAATAAAATAAGAGCTTTTTATTATTTGTAGCACTAAATGCATAGAACCTAAAAGTCTTGAACCAAAAATTTTTCTTGGTCTGCACACTGCCATGTTAACTACTGAATACTAAACCCTGACTGGCTACATAGTTAGACCTGAAACTGAAACATTAAATTTATTTATACTGTATTTTCAGGTGAGTTTATGGCCAAGATACAGCATGCAAACTGGAAACTGTCACTTTCAGTTTCAGTTTTAGGCTTGTTTTCAGGTGTAGTGGAGTTTAGGCCTTAGTCCTCCTTGGGTCTCTGTATGTTACTTGACTAGATACCATACCTTTTAAATTGAAGCAAATGTAACTGTGATCCGATGAAGATGGCCACCAGATACATGCCAGTTCTCAATTAGGTCAGAAATATTCTGAGTCCCTAATGTTGGTTAACAATAACATCTTTTAACAACAACAAATGTAAGTTCATTGCCCTTGTTTAAAACAAAGATGCTAGTACCCATCAGAAATTCCAATAAATATTCACCCCTTCTGTTGAAGTCTTTGCTTCCCCAAACCACATAATGAGAATTAACATCAACACCAACCAATAAATCAAAGTGATTCTTTTGACAGAGCTCAAAAAGCACAAATTCAGGTGTTGGTGGTAGTTTGTCCTTATCATAAGGGAAATATGCAGAAACTATAAGTTCTCTATGAGCACCACCCTCATCTAGCTTCACCTAAACAGTGGTAAGATCCCTAAAACAGAAATCCTTAACAGGTGAAACATTTATGTTATTTTTAACAAAACACAAGTCTGAGGACCACTATCAGAAGTAAAAGTAAATAACTTACCTTCTTTATAGTTAAATCCTCATATTTGGCCCTTATAGGGCCATGGCTTTTGAATAAGAGCAAGGTCATAACAGCTCCCACAAGCAACTGACCCAAAAGGGCAGAAGCAGCTCGGGAGTGCTGGAGGTTGATTTGGATCACCCTCAGATCCATAACACTAAAAGTGCCTAAGGTGGGCAATGCCCACCTTAACCTTTAATGCTCCTCAAATTAAAAAAAAAAAATTCCCCATACCCTCTTCGAAAATATGAAATATGATACTCAATATTTGATAATTTGCCATAACTTTTTTCCTTTTATATTTTAATTCTTTAAAGAAACAAAATAAAAATTGAGAGCTATTTTTTCATTATTATTTCTTTGGTATAATCTCTCAAATAAATTATTTTAGACAGGACTATATTTTTCCCCGTTTTTAAATAGAAACAGTTCTCATAAAACGAAAAGAAACATTAGAATGCTTTTATATTATGAGGAAAAAACCCAATTCTTTTTTATTATAGAAAAAGGTCAGAACCAATTCCTTATCACAGAAAAGTGGGGAAGCTTTAAAGAAATAATCGAACTTCCTCGCATTTTCATACAGGATTAAAAACCTGATCTTCAATTAATTTAAAGGGTTTAAAATTTCCAAGAAAGCATTTGACATATTGACATAATTTTCAAATTTAACCCAACCCAATAAATAATAAATTAAAACTAAAAGTTTTAATTTATTATTTATTCTGTAATATAGAAAGCACTTAAGTAATTTTTATCAAAGAATTAATATTTTTAAGCAATAAGTTTCTTCCAGAAATTAATTAAAGTATATGTATGGGTGCATATTTACGCTGTTTTAATTTTTAATGCTCCTCACGTTTTAATTTGGTAGGAGGAGAGGAAAAAAAACAGGAAAAAAAGGATCGATTTTTGAACACATAATCTTCTCTCTCTTTCCCTATACATTCATTATTGCCAATTTGTAAAATCGATTTGGTTGTTTGGCCTAATGTGCTGCATCTAATAGATTTGCTTGTAACCACAACTTGATGGAAATCGTCTTTAATGATCTTGTTAACATTGAATGTTTTTCATCATAATCGACTTTATTCCAGTGAAAGAGATTTATTAACTTTTTTTTATTTATAAAAAAACCGAAGTATGGTTATAAAACTGAACTAGAGGATTTTTAATTATTTTATCCTCATATAAGATATAATAATTGAATTTCAAGTTTCTTATTAAGCTTACACTTCTGTCGTCGATAAAGATGATCTAATTATTAACTGCGATGTTTTTACACAACATGAGATACTTTCTTTCCACAAAAATAGATTTAGTCATCATTCAGTTAATGTATAAAGTGCAACGAAATTAACGATTCACTTTAAATGCATTCATTTAGGGAAAACTGTTTTAAAGATAATTAACTAGATTATGTTGGATCAATGAACAAATATTGAAGCAAAGTATAGTTTTGAATATTTATGTCTTTTTATATTTTTCTAATTAAAAATTTCAAATTTTAAAATAAACATTTTGAAAATTGTTAGATTATAAACACATTTACAGTTGGAATCGATCGATTTTACAGATGGAGAGATTGAACTCGTGAAAATGTTGTTTATATTATTTTTACTTCTTTAATATTTCACACACGTAATAAAAACACGTTTATATATAAATAAATTTAAAAGTTAAAAGTGAAATAGAAAATATATTATTTAAAAAAAAAGCAAAGGCGTGAAACATATAAAGCATTCTACTGCTTACTCATATCATGTAACAGGCAGAAAATTACTTTTTCAAAGAACTGAAAATATGAGAAGTATTAAAACGTGAATCTTTACGTTATTTACGCCAGATTTAAACTTTATGCTACACAGAACGCAAACACCAACCAAATTGACAAGTATAAATTCGTTTTTAACGAGCCGAGATGACAACGCTTTGTAAAGTACCGAATCGTGTGTCCAAAAGGAAGACATAGTCTATGTACTAGGAGCAAAATTTCAAGTAATTAAAGTCATCGTTGTTCGATAATAGATGGAATCAATCTCCAGCCATGCATAGCTCAGTTTGTAGAAGAGAGCAGGCGTCCATGTGTGCTGACGAGTTGGAGTTTGTAATCGTGTAATCAGTAGGGTGTAACTACCGTTAACCCCTTTAGTTAAATACAGAGTGGGTTTTACCAGCTGGTATATTGTGTGCATGCCATTACTGTGTAACCATGTGTGACTAATGTACCTATACACTAGAAAGGCTTCTGAATGCTGCAATCCTTTCGTGCTGGCAGCAATTAGTTGCGAAATACCAACCATACCATACAACACTGATGTTGATAGAGATATAGATACGTACCCACAACACTTCTCCCATTAGCATAATGAATTGATAAATTTAAACGCCGAGTGCTTTGGATTAATACATCTTACGCCCCAATTTGTTAAAACTTAAGCCAGAATTCTCTTGAAAGATGACTTATAAATTTTATAAAATCTTTAAAATTCTAATTAATGAAATGAAGAGATGAAGTGGTGAATTCCCAAATTTAGATGTAACTCAAATTTATCTTTATGAATTAATTTTTGAATGATTTTAATATGCCAACAAAGGCTAATTTAAATTTAAGTAATCAGTTATTTTTAAAAACAATATTAAAATAATATATTTTTTTTTTAAATAATTTATCAGGCATTACATGATGCTCAACAGAGGCTGAGGAAGGTCATACCTGGTTTTCGCTTTAATTTAGGATTCTCAGGGAAATTCTACCATAAAGGAACATCAGAAGAAAATCGTGGAGATGACCTTCTTATAGGTAAAGTGCTAAAAATTTTCTGCATGATTACAATCTTAGATCTTTAATTATAATATATATCTTTTTGTTAACAGCTCTTGCACAAGATTTTTGGTGGTTTGGGCACATGTGGAGCCATAGTCAACCCCATCTCTTCGATAATTTGACAGCTTTGGAAATAGAAATGCGTTTAAATCGTGAATTTGCTAAGGTGAGAATAAAAACATAAAGAAAAAAGAAAAATTCAGTTGGCTTGACCACACCCTGCAGTCATTTCCTGGGATATTTTCCGGTGATTTCATAATGATAAGTT
Source organism: Olivierus martensii (assembly GCA_000484575.1). Classification (NCBI taxonomy): domain Eukaryota; kingdom Metazoa; phylum Arthropoda; class Arachnida; order Scorpiones; family Buthidae; genus Olivierus; species Olivierus martensii. The sequence continues at coordinate 5,939 of AYEL01052757.1, forward strand.
AGGCAAAAACTATGAAAGTACATGTATTATGAATGCATTATGAATATTATAGCAATTAAGCAAACATAGGCTAATTTCCATACTATGTATAATTATTTTCATCAATCTAATAACTTGAAATATCCATGCAAACATTACTTCTTTCATTTATTTTACTCACCTCATTTAAAATTTTTCAAATTTTTATAAAAATATAAATTTTAATTAATTTATTCATTTTTAATTATTGTTGACATTTTTAATATGTAATTCTGTTAATGGTGTACTGAATTAATTTGAATTTGATTAATTTTAATCTGCAAGAAAACTTATTAATTGTTCCTTTTTGCATTAAAGTTTAATTAAGATAATAATTTGAAATGTATTATTAAGCAGACAATTTAATCTTTTTCAAAACTATTAAATATGAATTTTAATAAATTTTTAAAAACTTAAACGTAAGCTTTATATTATTTTTGGATGGTAATATTCTATATAAAAATTCTTATGTACAGTATCATGATAAAGAACATAACATGTTTAATCATTAATAAGCATCTAATGAAATAATATAAAAATTAAAATATTCAAAGTTTTAAATATAAAGTTAGACATGATATAATGATATTGTATAAATTTATAAAACATTTAACGTTTAATATCTTATTGAAAAAATAATGTTAATGCTATAATAAGCATAATCAGAAATCATATGAAAAATCATGATAAAAAATTTCATTATTAAAAAATTATTTAAACTTAATAGTTTAAATAGTTTTTTAATAATGAAATTTATTTATTTTTTTTAAATTTTAAAATTTTTTATAATATATTTATTTTAAAATTTAATGTTTAATAATGAAATTTATTTTTTTTTTAATTTCTTCCATTAATAAATAAAATTATATGTAAAATCATATAAACCAGCATTAATTGTGGTTAAAACTTAGATTAATCAATTTACCTTTTTCGTAATTCTTCTGAATGAAATTCAAATATTTGAATATGTAATTTTCAATTTAAAGATCTTTAAAATTTAATGATGCTCTTAATTTTAAAGTAGACAAATGTTTTATAATAAGACAACTGTAATTAATAAAAAATTCTTATAATTCTTTCGATAAGTATTTGGACTGAACAAAGATCAAAAGTATATAAAGTTTGTGTTATGAATTTTGTTATTTTTTCTTAAATATTTATAATATATAATTACTTAATAAAACTTACTTTTAAATTTCTCTTAATATTTCATTAAAGATTTTCAAAAATGGAGAGATTGCATGATTGAAGTCATTTATACACTAAATAGAACAAATGTTCACTTAAAGTGGAACTATTAGCCATTAATCAGTCTTGTTGGTATCATTTCCTTGAGATTGGTTTATGTATGATGATTTATTATTCAATCTTTGAATTTTATAATAATAGATCAAGATTTTATGATGATAGAGAGTTCATTTATATTTAGATTAATTAAATTATAAATATTTGATAACACTGAAAGATATTGATTTTTAATATGCTTTTTAGATTAATACTTAGATAAAAAAATATTTTATAATTGTGTACTTTACTTCAAGCTAAATATTTTCATTTTTTGCATATTAATTTTCAAACATTTTAATATAATTTTAAATTTATAATTTTAACTTTTAATAATAGAAACACAGCATCCCAATAGATTCTGGATATTCAATAGCTCCTCATCATTCCGGTGTTTATCCAGTTCATGAATTTCTATACGATGCATGGAAAAGAGTTTGGAATATACGAGTAACAAGCACAGAAGAATATCCACATCTTAGGCCAGCTCGTCTTCGTCGTGGCTTTATTCACAGAAACATAATGGTAAGCATATTGCTAATAATAAAAGACCTATAAATTAATTTTTTATTATTTTATTCAAAACATTACTATAGGCTTACTATAGTTAAAAATATATATATATTCCAATATTTATTTTATATTTTCATTTGTTTTTTAATAATAATCTTTTTGGAGCAAATTACATTTTTTATTAATATATGAAAACTTACTGTTTATAGGTTCTGCCTAGACAAACTTGTGGTTTGTACACCCATACAATATTCCTGGATAAGTATCCTGGTGGACCTCAAAAATTAGAAAATAGCATTCATGGAGGAGAGTTATTTTTGTTATTTGTTTACAATCCAGTAAGTTTTACATTGAATAATACATTCACTAGTTTTAATTTTATAAACAAAGATCAAACGTGCATAAATAAACAAAATATAATAATTTCTATAAATTTCTCCTGTCCAAAAAAAGCTTGTAGTTTATTTATTTATGAATAATAGATTATTAGCAACAAGAATAAATTATTTCATAATATATTATAAATCATTTATATGAAATTATTTTTATAATGCAAATATGTTGTTCTACTGCATGTCATCAAAAAGTATGAGTAATATAAATATATTCATGTGTAATATAAATTACTTTATTGAAAATGTTAAGTAGACGTTTTATAGAAGTCCTCTTATCTTTTCATTAATCTTTCATGAAGCAATGTACAATAAGACCCCGTTTAACGCGGGGATACGTTCCAAGGAAATAAAGCGCTAAATGAAATAGCGTTAAACGACGTCATTTTAACACTTAAATAATGAGGAGGGGTGATACAGGACAGTGAATAAAATATATATACATAGCATTTTTTAAATTTTATTTTGTAATATGTATTATTACTATTGTATTACATTAATTATGGACATTTTTTATTGCTAATATCGAATTGTATTTATAAATCATTCATGAAAAAATTCTTAAAATTAGAAAATAAAAAGTTTTAAGAACAAAAAGCAGTAATCAGATTGCAGTAAACTATGAAAAAATATTGAATAAACAATGAAAAAATATTGATAAAAATGAAATATGAATAAACAATGAAAAAATATTGATGAAAGAAAAACGTTCTAGCTTCAATGAACTATAGTTTAAGATAATGTACACAGTCCGAATGCCGAAAGTCAACAATTGACCTTGAATGGACGTCGTTTGACAATAATTAAGTATCCCTGGTGTACTAGTTACTTGTTTCGACTGTAAATAACACAAAAATAATTGTATTGTTTAAATTTTTGGGTTATATTTAAAATATAACTAATATAAACAAACAATCAGCTGATTTCGAAAAACCGTTAGATATTTCCCGCCAGAATCTAGGACGCCGACTTCCGCGTCGATCGTCAAGTGTGGTATGGGTCACTTTCTGTCGCTGATAAGTTAAAAATTTATAAATTTTTAAATAAAACAAATTTATCGTACGAAGTTTTAAATTTTTTCTCAGGAGACCAGTACTAGGAGTGCAAGATGGAGCGCGTTTGTCTCAGGAGACCAGGCGGTGGAGTGTTAAAGGTTAAGCATTTGTAGTGTTATAGGTCAAATCTTAAATATTACTACTCTCTTAGGTGTCTAATAACAATTATTCTAGAATAACAACAGTTTTATAATAGTTAGTTCCAAATGTTATTTGTTCTATAGTTTAAGTTTGTTGTAAGAATTGAAGATGGCTTGTAAATGCCAACAACGTTTCTTATAATAAATGTTATTAAAAGTAATTTTGGACTGCTTGGTAATATTATGGGTCTATGCCCCCCTTCAAAGACTGGGTATCAGAAGGTCTGGGGGCACTTCCAGAATCCCCAATCCTTGTTGGCAGGCCCAACCAGTTCATGCCCCTTTGCAGGAGTAATCAGTGAAGCAACTAGTCGTCCAGACTTGGAATTAGGATCTGAAAGTACCTTGAAGGTCCTTTCGTCAACCTCAGAAAATGTCTTAAAATTAGCCACTTTGATAACCTTAGCCGAAGCAAGATCGACCATCATAATGATGTGCTATCCCTTCGCATCCTCACTTTGACCCAGAACTTTCCAGTTTTCAGTTTTGAGTCCTAGATTATAAATCCTGAGGTGAGCCAAAAGTTTGTTCACATCCTGTGTGTGGACATCCACAGTGCAGAATGTCACTTTCACAGGCTTAGGAAGGTCTTTGCAGGAAAAGCCCTTAAATGAATTTCTTCCCCAAGAGCACACCCATCCAAAAGCTGGGTGAGCCATTGACAGGTGAACTCATTTATACAAGTATAAATGAGTGCACCATTGCCTAAATATAGCTTCTGAGCATTGAAAGAGACTCGCTTGAAGGACTGCCATCTATTCTGCTAAGGATCTTCCCTTGTAGAAGTTTGACTTCATCAGTGGAGTCTGGGTAGCCATCTTTGATAATGGCCATCTGAAGAGAAGTCAATGCTTCAGAGTATAACCCTGACAAAGCACAGAGTCCTTTTTGCAGGTCTACCCTCACCAGAAGAGGAAGTAGAAACTGCAGATCTGGTCCACTTGCCAACACCTGTTTTTAGGTAGGATTAGGATCTATCTGATTACGTTTTTCTGTTGTATTGTTTATATATACAGATATATATAATTATATTTAATAGTTCTTTTTTGGCATGTTTAATTATATATATATATAAAAAGGACTAATAGTGAATATTTTCTCATTTTTTTCAACTTCACCATATCATGTATTTTAAAATCTGGAAAAGTTCAAAATCCAAAACATTCTAAATCCTAAGTATTTCAGATTAAGGATATAAAACTGTATGTGATTTGAATTTTAACAACTAAACTTAAAAAAATCCTGTTTTAATTTAAGCTCAATGAATTTTTAGTAAGATTAATTATTAAGTCAAAAACTGAAAGAAAACTTAAAAAAAACAGCACTAGATTGCAGCTTAACATATATATTTAATAAACCAAATTATTGCTAACATTTTTGGTTACATAGCCATCTTCAGGCACAATCAAATCTAAACATTCAAAAAAAGAACATACAGTTTCCATGACAACCAACCAAATACGATGACATCACATATAATAAGGAATAAATAATTAAGAATTTGGTTATGGTTACATGTAAGAAAAATATTAAATAACAGAAAACTATTAATAGTACATTATAACATTATTACAATACTGTTCATGCATGTGACTGCATGGTTTCGTTAATTTTATGCAGCCTTACGCTTGCTGTTACTCTTCATGGTTTCTTTATACTTTTGCTTATAGTGTGTTTCCATGGTTGGGGGGGTTCCCATGCCAGTCGGTCATTCAATAGCATCCTTTCTTCACTCTGCTTCAAAATCTCAATCGACTCCGTAACTTCTGGTTGTGTTCGTCTTATAAGTGGTTTCACTACTCTGGTTTCATCCCATTTTATGGTTAAGTCACTCCCATACGCATCCGCTGCTAAAGCTGTGGTTAATCTACCTTGTTCTATATCTTTCTTATGTTCCAAAAGCCTCTTTCTTAAGTTTCTTCTTGTGACGCCAATGTACGATGTTTCCTCCCTGTTCTTGCGTTGATGGTTGAAATATCATATACTCCACTTCTTTCCGATTGCCTTATCGGGTCCTTCTCGTTCCTTAAAAGGCTAAAAATGGTTGGGCCTCTGGATGCTGCTAACTTCGTATTACTGTCTCTAGCAACTTTTCTAACTGCTTTCAAACCTTCATGTGATATGGTATTGGTTTGTACCTACTCCTAACATCAATGAAGTCCTACCAGCTAGAAAAAACAATTGCTAAGTGGTGCAACCAAATACTGGGGGAGACAGAAAAAATCGACAGTAGTAACATCAGTGTTAAACAGAATTAAAAAAATTGGCACAAACCGAGAGGACATATACACCACCTTTGACTTTGAAGCGCTCTATCTGTCCTTGAAGATAAAACCTGTGTGCCTATATTTCTACAGATTCCTTTTACAGAACATTCCGCAAGCAGACGAATTCTCACAATTGTTACATGACATAGCGCACCTCGTATGCCATGAGTCCTACTTCATGTTTAAGGATAAGACATATAAGCAACTTCTAGGAGTACCCATTGGTAGTCCAATGGCGGGAGAGCTTGAAGAGATCACCCTTCGGACAGTTGGGGAGCAGATACTGCCAAACTTCCGGGCGGAGATGAAGTTATACATCAGGTACATCGATGATATCTTGGTTATGTGGAAGAAGGCGGATAAAATAGAAGAATTTGCTAATTCCTTGACGATAGAACAGTAAGGCCTGTACCTGAAGAAAGAACAGCATAGTGTAACGAATATACATTTTTTTAGACCTGGAAATCAAGATAAACCTAGAAAGCATAACAACCAAGATCTATAGGAAGCTGACCTATGTCCTGGTGCTCATACTGAGCTGATCCAATGATCCTATATATTATAAAAAGTCGGCTTTCAGAAGCTTTTATCGGAGAGCTATTTTGTATTGCAATGAGGAGCAAACCTTACAACAGGAGCTCTTGTATATTGACAACATGGGAAAGAAACGTGGATATGCAAAGACCTTCTAAGAAGAATTTTAAGTACAGAATGATGTAGGTAAACAATGTAATAGGCCACAGGACTCCATTGATGTTAGGAGTAGGTACAAACCAATAACATACCACATGAAGGGTTTGGAAGCGGTTAGAAGAGTTGCTAGAGACAGTAATACGAAGTTAGCAGCATCCAGAGGCTCAACCATTTTTAGCCTCTTAAGGAACGAGAAGGACCTGATAAGGCAATCGGAAAGAAGTGGAGTATATGTTATTCCAACCATCAATGCAAGAACAGAGGAGGAAACATCGTACATTGGCATCACAAGAAGAAACTTAAGAAAGAGGCTTTTGGAACATAAGATATAGAACAAGGTAGATTAACCACAGCTTTAGCAGTTGAGGCATACGGGAGTGACTTAACCATAAAATGGGATGAAACCAGAGTAGTGAAACCACTTATAAGACGAACACAACTGGAAGTCACAGAGTCGATTGAGATTTTGAAGCAGAGTGAAAAAAGGAAGCTATTGAATGACCGACTGGCATGGGAACCCCCAACCATGGAAATACGCCATAAGCAAAAGTATAAAGAAACCATGAAGAATAACAGCAAGCTTAAGGCTGCATAAAATTAACGAAACCGCGCAGTCGTGTGCATGAACAGTATTCTAATAATGTTATAATGTACTATTAATAGTTTTCTGTTATTTAATATTTTTCTTACATGTAATAATTCGGCTGACCCCTCCGCAGGGATAGGCAGCCTGTGGAAAGGCTTGTTTCGCCCTGCTACTTAGTATTCTTCCAGAATGGAAAGTGGCGTCATCTGTTGACAAAAAATATTCCACAGTAAGTTAAAATAACATATTTTGAAACATTATTACTCTTAAAACACCAACAATCGCATGCAATAATTGCTTAGTAGATGAGGGACGTCACACTGCTGCTATTCTCCTGTCCTCTTCGATGGTGCTTATTTTACTTACTGCCTTCCGCTGGCCTTGCTATCATAGATAAAGCAGAAATAAGTTTTCCCAATGAGATTATGGTTTTTGCCAGTTTACTTGTTTTAGTTTCTTTCTTATATACATTTTAAATTAAATAAATTTCTAACATTTATTTATAAAAAATACAGTAGGCCTATTAACAAAGTATGTCCGGCGATGCCCGGGTATAGTTTGAAAAATATACAGTATCTTAGGAAAAACTTTTTTGATTATTTGCATGTTGATTTCTTCTACAGTTTCAGTCGTCCAGTCGTTCTTTAATACAACTTTCATAATTTCCAGAAGGTTCACAAATTTATGAGTCTATAATGTCATTCCGCTCTTCAGTTTGAAAATATATACTTTGAGAAATATTTAAATTCGTAATGTTGTGATATTGTGTATTATACATATTAAAAAATTGATAATTTTATCGATCATATTGCATTGTCCCCAAGAAGAATTTTTTTTAATTGAAAAATTATTGTATGCATTAATTTCATTTGTTATTTCAAGCCTCATGTTTATTGAAATGTTATATTATCTTCAGATTAATTGAATTACAACTGGCAGAAATTATTTATTCTCTCTGAATTTATTAAAATATAAAATCGCGAAATCATTTATCAACATGAATGTATTAATCAATATTATGTGACGATGACGTCATTGATGTGCTTACATGACGTAGGGAACTTGTGATAACAATTCAAATTCGAATAAAATCATTTTGACATATAATTCATTTATTGCAGTACAGTATTTGGAATCAATCCGGCTGATCACGATTATCTAAGCCGTGATAACAATGTCACGATGATACCACTCCATTGTTACGTCATCGCGACGTCACATTAGTGTGATCGATACTATTCAAAATTCTGACGTGATGGAACATTTTAAATGAAGGCATTTTCCTTCCCACCTTAAAATGTCCCATCTTCTGAAGCGATTTTGGCCCAAGATAGATTGTTTTACCTGCAGTCTGTGGGATCGAGGAAGTTTCCATGCAAAATTTGGTCTCGAGGGGTCAAACGGTGTGATATTCTTATACAGAACAGATAGGCAACATTGCATTTTATATAATATATATATGAGATCAAATATACAGTAATTTAATACCTAAAATACAGTAAAAGTCCAGCATTCTTAGACTGAAATGTTAATGAATTATACGTCCATGGATAGATCATGGATACGATCAACCATCAGGATGTTAGAAATTATTAATTATTTAACTGATAAAATTCCACAATTATTCAAATTATAAGAGATTTAAAGTATTACTCTTTCTAATATATCTACTTAATAATAAAAATATATATATCTAATTTATATCAAAAAATATAATAATAAATGAATATTACTTATATCATTTGAATATCACACATCAAAATTGAATGAAATCTGTTATTTATAATGGTAGTGTGTAAATGACCCAAAACTTTCATTTTCTTTATTTTGCAGCTACTTTCATGAAAAATTTAAACCTCCAAAATTCTTGGAGGTTTAAATTATTTATGCTATAATTTGCATTTTTTAATAATTTTAATAATAATGTATAAAATTTATATAGAATTACAACAAAAAATTTCAAAAATAATTTCTTATAAATTTAATCTATTTCCAAAATCTGTTTGCCATTAAATCAGGCGTGTCAAACTCATTTTAATTCAAGGACCATTTAATGAGCCTATAAGATTGATCAGGTTGATATGAAGAAGTGACAATCATAAACAATCATCTAAATCAGGCGTGTCAAACTCATTTTAATTCAAGGACCATTTAATGAGCCTATAAGATTGTTGCGGACCACATCATAATTTTTTTTAAATTACATTTTAGAATAAGGATTCAGATATATAGATAGGATAATTAAAAACATTGTGCAATCAAATGAACATCTGCAAAATATATTATTATTATATAATTGCTTTTAATTATGGATGTGTTTTTAATTTAATTTCTCGCTATCAATCTTGCTTTTTTTGAATGTGTAGATTTGATTGTGCCTGAAGATGGCTATGTAGCTGAAAATGTTAGCAATAATTTGGTTTATTAAATATTTTATGTTAAGCTGCAATCTAGTGCTGTTTTTTCAAGTTAACTGACATAATTGTTATAAACAGTTTTGGATTTTCTATGTTTAACTGAAAGAAAAATTAGATAAATCAAAATAAATATTTTGATTTATATTTGGAATGTTGGATTTGAACAACTAGGAATTAAGTAAACAAGATTCGGGAAAATGGAAACTGGGCAACTGGGAATTGAACAAGGCAAATCAGGCAAATAAGTTCAGTTAAATTGGAAATGACCAAGCAGAATTAAAAAAAATGGGAATCAGGGATCAAACAACATTCAAACAAATATGGCTTAATCATGCTTTGTAATGAATGATCCCTTTCTATAAATGACAAAGATTTCTTCACTGTTGACTATATAATTCACAAGTTCAACAGAACTAATCAAAAATGTTTTTCTGTATTTATTCAAAAATTTTTCAATTGAAAATCTCTTTGTCTAGACCAGGCGTGTGAAACTCATTTTGATTCAAGAGCCATTTAATGAGCCTGTAAGATTGCTGCGGGCCACATCATATTTATTTTTTTGATTCAGAAATATGGATAGGATAATAAAAAACATTATGTAATCAAATGAATATATTGCAAAAATATAATTACTACATAATTTTTTTTTTTAAATTACATTTTAAAGTAAGAATTCAAAAATATAGATAATAAAAAACATTATGTAATCAAATGAATATATTGCAAAAATATAATTACTACATAATTGCTTTTATTTATGATTGTTTTTTATTTAATTCCTCGCTATAAATTTTTAATTTTCAATTAAAAATTAAAAGTCACATTTTCAATACAAAAACAAAAGCATTCATTAAAATTTTATAAATTCAAATATCAAAACATACATTTTTTAAATAAGTTAATAACACAATAAATAAATCTTTGACAAGCCCAATAGCACGTTCTTTATAGACATTCTTCAAAGAGGGATTGTTTGGAATTTAATTATTGTATTAGGCTATCCAAAAAAATATATGTTCTCATTTATGACTTTTTATTTTTTGGTAAGAAATTTCACACAAAACATTTTTGTTCTTACAGGAAAGCACTTAGTTTGTGTCACCAATCCGAAAGCCATTTGTATGTACAGTATGTCCGATAAGGCCAATAAAAAAAAACTTGTACAACAAATTTCATTAAAATCAAACTACTTACCGTACTTACATTTTTTAAATAAGTTAATAACGCTACAAATAAATCTTTAACAAGCCCGTTAGCACATACTTTATAGATGTCCTTCAAAGAGGGATTGTTGGAACTTGATTATTGTATTTAGCTATCAAAAAAAAAAAATTACAGGTTCTAATTTGACTTTTTGTTTTTTGGTAAGAAATTTCGCAGAAAACGATGCAGTTCATGCAAGAAAGCACTTACAAGTTAGTTTGTGTCACCAATCTGAAAGCTATCTGTACATAAATGTCTGATAAGGCCAATCGAAAAAACTTGTACAACAAATTTCGTTAAAATCAGATTAGTGCATCATAGTATATGACATAGCTATGAAGCAAGAATTACTTCCTATTATCTCATAACATATTGCTCTCATTTTCATTTTAGTTAAGAGCGTTGGGAGCCACAAAAAATCACTTCAAGGGCCGCCAGTTTGACACCCCTGCATTAAATTATGGTTTTATACTAATATTTTGATACTTTTTAAAATTTTAACTTTTATTTACTTTGTTTCTTTGCATAATTGGAAAATTAAATCAAATAAGCGTATATAGTAGGTGCTTATAAAAGCAAATACTGTATATGCTTATTTGTAAATATAATTTAATTCAGTTTATATGACAATTTTTATATTGTCATAATTCATTAGATGCTAGACATTTGGACAAATAAAGAAAAAATTAACAAAAAATACTCAAGTAATTCAACAAGCACTTTATGCATGAATAATAAAATTTATTTAATAAATATACAGTTACTAATAATACTAAAGGTAATTTCAAAGTGCCATAATAGTATAGTACCAAATGGTTTATTTTTTGCCTTCTGTAGCTCAATTGCAGATGCAGCTGAGAAGGGCCACAGAAAGTCAAAAATATAATTGCCTTATATTATTAATAATTATGTATTTACTAATAATAAATATTAATATACTTGTTTAATGTGCTTGTTGAATTATTTGTTTTTTTTGTGAGCAGTGGAAGTTAGAAATTTTAAGATTATACAAAAATAATCATTTTTATAAATATTTAATACTAATTAAATAATTTTCTATTTTTTCAGATTAATGTCTTTATGACTCATTTATCTAATTATGGTAATGATCGTTTAGCACTGTATACATTTGAATCTGTGATAAAATTTGTACAGTGTTGGACAAACCTTCAGCTTTCTACTATTCCTCCTCTTCAGTTAGCAGAAAAGTATTTCCAAACTTATCCTGAAGAATCTGATCCAATTTGGATGGTAATTAAGTTTTAAAATTGGTAATATTTATTTTAAATTTAGATTTAAAATTTCTTATAATTTTAATATTTTTTCAGAATCCCTGTAATGATAAACGTCACTTGGCCATTTGGTCAACCACTAAATCATGTGAGCAGCTACCAAAATTTCTGGTGATTGGTCCACAAAAGACAGGTGAATAAGAATTTCCCATTTCCTAGCTAAAATTAAGCTAATAATGCATATATATTGGATTAAGATAATCTGTAGTTTCACTCAATTACAGTTATGCAATGACACTAAATAGATTAACTCTATTGACAATGTTGGATTATAATTGAATTTTTCATCAGTAAAACCAATTTAATGTTATGCATGCAGTTAATTAATCATAAATATTTCAGCTTTTAGATGCAACAGTAAATTGATTCACTGACAAAATTAATTATTACTAGTATAGTAAGGAAATTTACTAGAGATATGAAAAATGACAAAATTCTTTTATAAGGGCAAGTTTTTTTAAATGCAAATAAATTAAAAAAATTTTTTTTTTTTAAATTTTAAAAGTTTTTTTTAAAATGAGAATCCGCGATTTTGCAACATGGTGATGAAGAAGACAATAATGAATGTTATAACTTCATTAACTTCATTAGAAAGAACTAAAATTTATTTGCCAGTAAACAACGACGATGATAATGATTTATAACACTCTCTAACTTTTGAAATCATATCATCTAGTAGGAACTACTTTTTCCGCAACGTTGGATAAACGGTGTCAACCGATGTCATCAGTCCCGCTACCTTTCAAAAGCGATTATTGTGATGACCGTTTGATGAGCTCATCACTGATTGGATTGTTGAGCTATGGAACGGTTTGCTGAGATTTTTTACTCATCACTGATTAGTCTGTTGAGGTTTGGAACGCACCCTAGGTTATTTAATTACGCGATTTTCACGAGTTTACCATCTGTATTTTCTTAATCTGTGGAATTAGATTAAATTTTTATTTTAAAAATAAACCATGCATCAAATTCACAAAGTATAACTTTAGATCAAAGCGAAGAAATTTAAATTTCTAGAAAATTTTCACTGCTTCAGTAATATATGCAAAATATTATAACTATTTAAAAAACCATAAGTATTATGATTCTAAATTTTTTAAAATTAAACCTGTTCGGAAATTAATTGTTATAAATAATTTGTTTATATGTCTCAGAAACAGATTAACATCTTTTGGAATGATGATTTGATGTAAAATTAATCTGTGATGACCGTTTGATTGGATTGTTGAGCTATGGAACGGTTTGCCGAGATTTTTTACTCATCACTGATTAGTCTGTTGAGGTTTGGAACGCACCTAGGTTATTTAATTACGCGATTTTCACGAGTTTACCATCTGTATTTTCTTAATCTGTGGAATTAGATTAAATTTTTATTTTAAAAATAAACCATGCATCAAATTCACAAAGTATAACTTTAGATCAAAGCGAAGAAATTTAAATTTCTAGAAAATTTTCACTGCTTCAGTAATATATGCAAAATATTATAACTATTTAAAAAACCATAAGTATTATGATTCTAAATTTTTTAAAATTAAACCTGTTCGGAAATTAATTGTTATAAATAATTTGTTTATATGTCTCAGAAACAGATTAACATCTTTTGGAATGATGATTTGATGTAAAATTAATTAAAATTTGAATTGAGAAAAAATTGCAATTTCATTTCTATTATGATGATTCTCTCCGGTTTATTGAGCAATATTATTTACATAATGTGTATATAGTATAGTATATTCTATACTATATTATGTTGTATTTTGCACTTGATTCTTTAAAATTATAATGGGGAAATGTTCTAAATGAATATTGATGCACATACCTATATTGACCGAAAATCGGATGTAATCAGATTATTTAATACCTGTAATACAATCAAGACAGATGACCACCATATCAATGTCTTTTTGTCAACAGATTGCATCTTTTTCCGGGATGTTGCGTATTAAATTGTGAAAGAGAAACAGGCTCTGCACAGGTACCCCCACTGCGGACAGTGAACTGGATTGTAGAGGACGGAGTTGGATGCTCGAGCCCAACCCCAGAATAAATTTTACGAAGAATATAATTTTACGAATTTTTAGAATCCGGATCATCTGGTTGGAAAGCAAAAGTGATCTCATACAGCTAATTGTCAGGCTTATGGAGGCTATAGCAGAAAGTTAGATTGAATTAAGCCGCCAAATTTTACAGGGGATATTTGGCAGCGGCCACTTTTGGAATCGATCACTAGATGGCAAATACACCTTATATTAACAACAATAATACAAAATATCTGTATATTTTGTCAACAGATTGCCATTACTTTTCATTTAGGAAGAGTGCTAAGTGACTGAGCGAAACAAGCCATTCCCACAGGCTGCTTACCCCTGCAGTGGCCTTCCAAGGCAAACATGGTAGGTCAGATTCACATTCTAAATGTACTCTGAACGGCATCCATCCTGATCCATTAATGAAGATACTAAAATGGATAACGATTGCGAGATTACTCGGACTTAATTATAGTGCGGTCCCTAGATGTGGACATGTCTAACAATCCAAAGTCCACACAAACGAAGCGCTATAAAACGAATCTGTGTAGCCGAAGCTGGGCGCGAGAAGATGAGCCTTCCTTATCTATACATCAGTGTTGCATGATGGATTGATCGTGCAACCAGAAATAGCCAAGAAAAGTGATGAAACTGCTATGACCGTCTAGCCCCGAACGATCAAAGACAAAAGAAAAAGCCTTTTCGAATTTTCACATATATGAGCTCTCACGCACAGCCAAGGAACTCCAAGAGGAAGTATTCGAGAGTAGTGCAATGTCGCCACTGTCGAGTATTTCTTCTCCGAGCGGGAAGCTGATACAAACTCGGGAGGTTAGCATAGTCTCGTCCTCCCTTCCTCTCGGAGTCAGAGGCTAGAGCAGTCTGGACAGTGGCGGGATTACAACTTCTAGCCAAAAAATATTCGAACTTGAACGCACTGTCTTATATTTTGGTAACAGATTGCCATTATTTACTATTCAGATAAAATGCTAATTGACGGAGAGAAATCAACCCTTCCTCAGGCTGTCTATCCCTACAAAGGAGTCAGCCGATTTAGTGGACTGGTGCGCCCGGACCTCTTAATAAACATTTCCAAAAAGTGCGACCCGAGAATAGAACCCGTGTCCTTCAGCGTGGAAAGCCGAAGTATTTCAATATGGCCATCCGGCCGACCACTTATTTTTCTCTTTCTCTCATCATCCATGACAGAAATCATTCACTCAGGTTCTGGGATAACGCGCAAAAGTACTTTAACTTTTGCAAAAGTAACATTAGGGTGATCACAGTACGAATGATTATATTGGTGATGACTGGAATGACCGCGTGGAAACGCTTCAGCTTTCCACTCTGAAGGTCCCGGGTTCCTGTCTCGGGCCCCACACCTTGAAAATATTTATCATGGGGTCCGAGCCCGGTCCATCGATCCCCGTCTTCCACAATCCGGCAGACCCCTCCGCAGGGGTGGGCAGCCTGTGGAAGGGCTTGTTTCGCCCCGCCACATAGTATTCTAGAAGAATGGACTGTGGCGTCATCTGTTGATAAAAACATAGTCATATTGCTAATAATTTAAACAATTGGTGTATATTTATTTGATTGTTTTTCCAAACAATGGGAGGGATACGTAGCCTTTTGCCCTTAAGTTGAATCCGCGTATGTCCAACACGATACACGAAATTGAAGAGAAGACAGCAAATCTTTCGATTGTTGCTAGGGATTTTAATCCTAAGACCATTAATTACGTGATGTTAAAAGTGATGATAAATGGAAATAATTTTATACCGTAATTTTTCAAAGTTAGAAATCTATATTCGGTAGAATTGCATATGATACAAATATGTTTCAAATAATTTCGCTTTAACTACTTTAATATTATTTTTTAAAATACTCGTTTTTATTAGAAAATTAAATTTTAATAAATATTACAAAAAATATTTTTACATAAATATAATTTTCTTAGATTTTATCTTTTCTATTTCTTTTTCTATTTTCGATTTTTTTGCCATGCTTTTTCGTTTCCTTTTTATTGATATGTTTTTTCACTGATTTGTATTTTCTCTCTTTTTTGCTAATTTTTTCTATAATTTTATTTATTTTATTGTTCGATTTTTCTTTCTATTTCAAATTTATTATTTCTCATTCTTTCCTTTCTTTCCGTATTTTTCGTGTCTTGTTTCTGTTATTACTTGTATTTTCTTCCCTTTTTTTATTCTTTAATTTTTTCATTTTTTAAATTTTCCATTTATTGTTTTCCCTATATCTTTTATATTTAGGGTTTTTTGTATTTTTTCATCTATTATATTTTCCATTAATTATATTATTTTTATTTTGCGTTTTTCCTAAACTTTGTTTTTACTTCAGTTTCTCTTTTCATTTAGTTTTTGTTTTCCTTTATTTATACATTTTGATTTTTTATATTTCCTTTATTTATTCATTCTTTATTTTTTTTATTTCTATTGTTTAATTTTTATTTTGACTTTTATTTTAATTTATATTTCAAATCATTTCCTTTTTTTTATCCTTAGGTTTTTTTTTTTAATTTTTTTCAATTATTTCGATTTTTATATTTTTTATTTTATTTTAGTTTCTTTTTCAATGTTAGTTTTGTGTGGCTTCTTTTTCTGTTTTTCTTTCTTTTTCATTTCTTTTTTTTTTAACTTTAATTGATTTTTTTATTTTCAGTTTTCCTATTTACAACTTTTCATTTTTCTTCCAATATGCAGAGATATCAATCAGCATATCTTCCTTGTCAGATTCAGGTGGAGGTACCAGTCACTTAGAAGCACTATGCAAAGAGGACCATCCGGACAATTGGAACCACCAGATAGAGTAAGCCACCGGAGAGGAGCTAACGGAGAAATCGAGCCTTCAGAATTATCGTACCATACCATCAGGGAGACCAAGATGGATAAAGCGAAGCAGCAGTGAGATTCTACTAGCAGGAGATCGAATCACCAGAGAAATTATATTAAAATGGAGAGCGCCAACAGCAGAGATTGTACTAACAGGTGATTGAACCATCCGATAGACCAGTGATACAAGTGATTGCATGAATTAATATTAAAATCTTAAAACTAACTTACATACTAATATTAAGTAACAAAAAAATAAATATGCAAAGAACAAAAAATAAATAAAAGTGCAAAAGGCAAACAAATAAAGATAAATATTCAAAAGAACAAAAAATAAATAAAAGTGCAAAATGAAAACAAATAAAGATAAATATTCAAAGAACAAAAAATAAATAAATGCAAAAGGCAAACAAAAAAAGATAGAAAGATCTGAAGATTCTTCATAATCTTCTATCTGAAATTGAAAACAATTTACAATTAGTAAATCAAATGCAAATTTTTTTAAAGTTTATAATTAAATTATAAATAATTAAAATGAAATATAAGTATTTCTGTTTCATTTAATACAGTATAGAATATAGTTTTATAAGAATAAATATTTGATATTTTCTTTGCAATAATGGAAAAAAGATCTGATACGAGATATTTCCATAACAGATTACTTAGTATCTGAATATAAGCGCAGCTACCTACTCTAAATTTAATCTATTGCAGAGATGTTTAGTGCTTATAGATTTAATTAAGATGTATTTTATAAATTGCATAAAACTTAAACCTTATTTGAACTTTCTTTTGTAATCTGCGATTTGCGGTTCGCTTTGTAGTCTCAAATCTAAATTTCGATTGTCCACATTATACGATAAAAAACGGCAATATTAAATTTTTACATCGAAAATAATTATAAAGTGGCAACCCTAATCAGCACAAATAAGAAATATGTTTTAGAATTTAGACTAAAGTATTAAACATTAAATTTCCAGCATTTTTCGAAAATCTGCTCCTCTGTTAATCTTATTTAATGCAATTATTTAAACAATAATAAAAGTATTTTTATTAAGTACAATGCAATATTTCTTCGATAGGTAATTTCTCATACAAAGTTCTCCAACAATTTATTTGATGAATGAAAATGAAAGAAAAAGTGGAACCAAATTTCTCAATGGATGACACATAAATAAATCGATATGTTAGATTTTAATTCATCCTAAGAATTAACAATGAACTGGGAAGCAGATGACGAAATGGTAATAGAAAAAGTTCATAAAGCAAAAGAACCTATTTTGAAAATGTTTGTAGAAAAACAGAAAACTTTAATACGTAAAATCAGAACGAGTGATATTAACTGGTAAGCATAAAATTCAAAATCGATACATTATGATTTTGTATTGCAAACCTCAATTTTGTAATGCTATTGAAAATGCAGTGGAAAAACAAACTTTGTAGTTTTCTCAAAAATTTACATTTGAAATTTATCTGTAAAGTTCTATGTTAATACATACAAATAAATTTTAACAAGTGATTTGAAATAAAATTTGTTATTTCCATAATTGAATATATACACACAAATAAATTTTAACAAGTGATTTGAAATAAAATTTGTTATTTCCATAATTGAATATATGCCATTCTCTAATTCTGTCCAAAAGTTATTTTACTTCTAAAAAGATGTCATCAAATAATATAAATGAAGAATCTGAAATCTCACAATAAAACATTTTCAGAAACTTATTCACTTGTTAATATAGTAGCAACGATCCAACTGAGCATTAAAACATGAAGCAAATATAAAAAATTTTTACAATTTTTTTCTGCTAAAACTGATCAATGATAGATATTCTGAATATAAACAATTATTTATTCACTTGTTAATATAGTAGCAACGATCCAACTGAGGATTAAAACATGAAGCAAATATAAAAAGGTTTTACAATTTTTTTCTGCTAAAACTGATCAATGATAGATATTCTGAATATAAACAATTAAATGATTTAAATTGATTTAATTAAAATAATATAATCGTTTCTAATGTTAATTAATACTAGAAAGTAACATTATAAGGAATTAAGAAATGAAAGGCAATAAATTAACACAAAGAAAATCAGAATGTTATATATATTTACCAGAAAGCAAGTCTGTGCAGACTGCTGACGTTTCTTGAACTGCACCCAATTCTGAAAAATATAGAATAGAAAAATCAATAAAATGTTATGTCATTTTTAGTAATTAAATATTTTTATTAATAATTAATGTAAAATTCAATTAATTTCAGCAATTTGAGAAAAACTTTTGGAAAAATTACTTCTTAATATGTGAATATCGTGAAAATACGTCATATTAATTTCAAATATTTAAACAAATTGTTTTACCAATATGTTTATGTAAGCAGTTATTAATGAAATTTAATCAAAAATTTATAGCTATAATTTTTTTTTAAGAATTATGAGATAATTTATTATGAAAATATTTCAAATAATATCCACGAATAATTATGAAACGAAATCTGAAAAACGACAAGAAAATAAATTATTATATAAAGAGAGGTATATTTACCTTCATCAAAAAGATCTTCAGTTAGAATGGATGAAGACGATGCAAACACTAAAGAATAAAAATAAAACAAATCAATGAAACATTATATGAACTTTATATACTTATTAGAAATTAATGTTAGCAATAGCAGAAAAGCCACAATAAATACGCGGTATAAAATTGCCATAAAATTTCTTTATTAAATATTAAAAAAAACATCTTTCACATTTAAGATTTTTGGGAAAATTATAACTTGTATTATTTATTATGAGTAAATTAAACATATAAAATTAATTAACAACAACTAAAATTTAAAATTGTAACTATATAACTTTTCGAAGAAGATAAAAATTATTTCCACAAACGCTACTAATACTATTAATAGAATTAGGCTGTAGTGAATAGACTAAATTAATTTTGAAAGATTTTAAATAATAAAAGCTAAGTTTGTATCTATAATGTTTTTTTAATTAAGTAATTAAATGAGGTTTACCTGACTGTTTATTTTCATCGATATCTTCTTTTAAGATCTGAAATAATAACAAAAATATTATCACTAAGATTGAATTATAATATTTTTCATATCAAGTTTTATGAAATGTTTGTGTATATATATTGAATATTATATAAAAAATTGAACTTCGTTTAGAAGAGGATCATCAATATTTTCTATACAGTAAACCCTTGAAAATCGCATTCCGCAAAGTTAACTTTCTATGGAAAAAATGTGTTAGGAATAGTTCAAATTTAAGAAAGAATGTATAATTTAAACAAACCTAAATATTGTTGGTGGTTAAAACGGGAAAAAATGTTAATTGAAAGGATTTTTATTACTGCTTAATAAGTAGATACACGATACAATTTTTTTTAAAAAGCTGGTGATTTTTGCTTGGGACAATGACTTTCGCAACTCTTTAAAAGTTTCGCGGTAAAGAGCGCAGGCTTTTCGATGCCTCTCATAAAGTATTTTTATGATTGATTCGTTTATAGCTTGTTCTCTTGCAAGCGATGAAACACGTTTACTATTTTTTCAACTTATCTAAAATTTTAATTTTCTGAGATAAACTTTGTGTCTTTTTTTTTTTTGCTGTTTATCATCTTCATTTTTTCTCTTGTATGTTATATTGAATTTTTGAAATTGAAATACAAATGGAAAAAGAGAAGAAGGTAAACACTGATAAATACGTGTTTATAGCTCTGTTATTGTGAATGAAATGATCGCAGTCGGCCTGGGTCACTCAGCTAGTGGGTAGTGTCAAGCAAAGTTGCCAAATGGGCGCTTGGGTATCGTTGAAGATAGCCACGCACACATCAGCTTATGAATGAAATTCTAGTGTTGCACAAATTAAATGGAATCAATTACAATGACGCGTATGTGTAAAATCGCATATTGCAATTCGGCGCTCAGGGGACTTGCAAAGAATACAGTAAACCCTTGCAGAATCTGCAAGGATTATATTATACAAGTCATTGAATGTCTAAGAGACGAATGACAATTATCATTAAATAGAATTAACAAATGACTTCTTTATAAATTTTGAAGACAATCGAGAAAATCTATACAATTTAATTGGGAAATCGTTTAGATTGTTTGGCATTGGGCATTAATGAAGAAATTGTTATCATGAAACTGCTATCAATGTTTACACTAATTTAAAGGAGAATGACATCCAAGACTTTATTTCACAGAAAAATTCGGATACATTAAACATTTTGTTATAAAAGAAAAATAATTATAAAATTTATTTGCATTTTAGTCTTGAAATAAGTAAATAAATGCACTATGCTGAATTATTTTTTATTAAATATTCATCTAGATTCTGATCTAGATCATAATATGCTTTAATAAATAAGTAATTTAATTTCAAAAATTACGAAAAAAATATATTATTTTCTTTAAGAAATTAACTATTATTTACTATCTTAACAATATTCAATATTTCCTCACTTAAAATTTTAAAAAAATATATATTAATTAAATCAATAAAATATTTTCCAATATCTGTAACGTTTTTATAATAATTTCTGTTTTCATAAAATATTTCTCAGAAAATTTTGTAAAATTTTCTAAAAACATGTTTATAATATTTATTATAGAATTTAATCTCTCCAGTTTTAATACTTTATCACATTTCAAATTAAATTATACTTACATCCAGTGCATTTTGAACATTTTCTTTAATTATCTTCTTTAAATTATATTCGCTAAGCAAGAGCTATAATAAAGTAATTTTAATTATTAAATAATACTAAAACATAACTGCAGATAAATAAGTAAATTCATAGAGAAATTCCTCATTACAGAATAATAATAATAATAGTAAATACATATGGTTATTGTATATCTTTATCAAATAATAAATCTTGAAGTGGATCTGTTCATAAAGCGTTAAAGCGCGTATCAAAGAAATAACATTGTTCTAATTATTCAGGGAGGAAAATATTGATCGAATATAGTTTATTTGTTTTGTCAAATAAAAGTAATAAAATTTGTTCATGTTAATTAAATCAAATTTTTAAAAAATCCTGAAAAGAAGAAATCGCTTATTTTTCGATACATATTCGTCATTTTGGATGAAAATACAGAATTAGAAACACAGAAATCATCTTCAGTAACGCAAATTATGCCGAATTGTATTAAAATCTATCATTTAATTAAAAAAAATTTTAGTGTGTTTTCTTAATATTTAATAGTTTTTTTCGCTCGTTTGGTTTTAAAGTATCTTCGCCCTCTTATTAAAAATATACAATTTTTATTTTTAAGCATAAAATACGCATTGAAATTTGTAAGCCATGTGCAGCTTCGTTTTCTACTAATATAATCGATAAGGTAATTGAAATATATAACTGGCTAAGAATCGTGTTTAATTGCCGAAATCTATTTATATTTTCATTTAACTATATACTATAAAATTGATATAGATAAAAGGTTGTTTCTTCTCGTTAAACAATTTACATTAAACAAACTAATCTGTAAAGAAAATCTATATTGCTTTGCAATGAGGAATTTCACGGAATTCGAATTTTTCTTAAATTATTCTAATAATTTTATAATAATCCTCATTCTATTTAATTATGCGAAAATTAACATTAATTTATAAAATCAAAATGAAAATATCAAGGAAATTTACCGTGTTATTGACAAGTTCTGTGGGAGCTAAATATAGAAATAATTTTATTTAGAAAATATTACAACTTAGATTTTAAAGACTACTTTGTATGTATAAATAATTAAATTATTACAAGTTTATAAATTTAGAAGTGAAACAAAAATTCTATAAATCTCCTGATATTATTAATGTGAACATTTATATATCTAATTACAAATTATATTACAGAGTTTCAATATTAAATTTACTGTAAATGGGTCAAAAATTAAAATAACATACTAAACAATTGTATTATACAGTGAAACCTATTAAAATAACCACTTTGGCATAGTGGCCATCTGGCGAAAGGAACCAAATTTCAACAGTTGGTTTGTTCCCCATAAAATGCAATCAATATTTTTGTTCCATATAATGACCACCGGTCTAATGTATATATTAACCACTCACTTAGTTAGTTATAAGAAATTTTAATCTGCTAAAGTGATATATATAATAGAATTAATATTAGTTTAGTATATATTTGCTATAAGACTGTTCGTCTGAAAATGATAGCTGCTATATGTCGTAATTATCGGTTGATTGCAAAGTTGACAAATTTAATTAATATAAATTTGCAATTTGGATTACTCTGTTCACAGTTCGGTCTCTGTAGTGCAAAAATTCCTTCTATTCAATCAAAATTCAAACAGTTCAAAGAGCTCAGCTTACCACAAAAAGTGACACTGATTAATTTCTTGGAAATAGTACACAAAGAATAACTGCTGAGAAGTTTGGAGTCAGCAAGTTATAGGCATAACATTAATAATTGAAAAGCCGAGTACGTCGAGGGCTATGAAGTACAAAATGAAAATGGAAGTTTATCAAGAAAGTGAAGGAAAACCGAAAACGAATCATCAATGAAGCAGCACTCAATTAGTTTCGTAGAATGCATAGATTGAATGCACGAATTTCAGGACTTATGTTGCAGAAAGTTAGTATGCAATTTGCAACAAAATTTAGAAGTGAAAATTGTTCTGGATGACGGTTAGAATACTTGAAAAAGCATTACATCATCTCCCAGAAAGTTTTCCGTGAAGAATCGAATGATGTGGACTTGGATGTTGTAAACAGTTTCAAGAAAAGAATAAGTTTCAAGTTTGATTTCTGGATTTCCAATGGAAAACATCTTCTATGGAGATGAATGTGAACTGTTTTTTAAAGCTATGCCAAACCGAACCGTAGCAATGACTGAGGATAATTACAAAGATGGATAGATTTCGAAATAGTGGAAAAACTGTTCTGTTTGATTGTAGTGTCACAGGTGAAAAATTTAATACTCTGGTCATTGGCAAGGTAAAGAAATCTCATTGCTTCAAAAAGTTTCATATTAACAATTTGCCAGTTTTGTGGAGATCAAATAGAAAATCTTGGATGAACAGAGAAATTTTCAGTGAACCATTAGATTCATTATCAAAGAAATGAGGAACCAAGAATGGAAAATATACTTGATTATTGACAATTACCCCGCTCATCCTCTTGATGTAACATTCTCAAATTTATCTGTAAAGATTATGTCTGCAAATACAATATCTCATATTTAACTTCTCGATCAAGGCATTGTGTTCAAACATGATCTACAGAAGAAAATTGTTAAGGTTTGTAATTGTCAGTTCATAAAATTAATCAGCAAATAAAGTTGCCAAACCCATTACTTATGCCAGAAGTAATTCTTTCGATAAAATATGCCTGGAATCCAAAGGAATCATCTCTCAGAAAGTTTTTGCGTGAAGAATCGAATGATGTATTTCCACTATCTCTAAGCGTTTTTATCAGGCAGGGATTGAGGTTAATGAAACCACAGATCCTCCAGAGTCCCCTCTCGGGAATCTAAAGTTACCATGCTACAAAATCTAATTAAACAATTACCAATTGGAAATGGCTCATTCCTGGCAGAAAATTTTGTGACAAGTGATGATAATCTTTTGACGTGTTCATCTTCTGATTCAAAGATTGTGACTGATGACATTGTTCAAGAATTCCAGAACCAACAACAACGTGATAAATGCATTGTTTAATCTGATGAAGAGAAGAATGATGAACAAATGATTGTGAGAAAGTTTTTTTTGAAGTGTGCGACGAAATGAAGAATTATTCTTTAATAAATTGCTCTTCAAACAAAGATTAATTGGCAAATTATTTGTACTTAAAGTATTTATTTTAAAATGCAATTTTCATTAATATGTGTACTTTTACTTTTTAGCATTCAATATTACTGTAGGATATTTTATTTTCAATATTTTTATGATGAAAAATGGTTGTTTTCTTTTGGGGAAAGGGGGAGGGTCACTTTCCTGTATAATGACTACCTATTAAAAGTGACCAGTCACGCCAGTCCTGAGTGTTGGTCACTTTAACTAGTTTCACTGCACTACATATGTTCAGATTTAACTTTAAGTTCTTCGATTATCTTAACGTTTCTAATTAGCATTATAAAAATATTTAATGTATAAGTTATTTTAATTTAATAAAGACTCTAGAATTAAAATAAATTTATGAAAGATTTTCAGTCCAACGATAAATCTGAAACATAATTTAAGGAAAAAAAATTTTTTACTTACTTTTCAGTAGCTGATAAAGTTCTTCGTTTATTGCCCCTACAAACAACAAAATAAAACCAAAATTGAAAAACATCAACTATATAGATTTGCCATTAGCAAATCAACTTTTTATAATAAGAAATATTTAAATTTTTTAATTGAATATAATATCACTCATAAAATAATAATAATTTTAAACAAATCGATTCATTAAAATTGTAACGCTGCAATCCTGTAATTATATTGGAACTTTAAAATTATATTGATACGTAGCATTCTTAAATAGAAATGCTTCACTAAAATTTTATCGATCTGCAATAATGAGATTTTGACATATTCTGTAGTTAAAACAGCTGGCTAAGAGAATAGACGAAAACATTTTTTGTAAACTTCGATATTTACGACACGTTAAATTTGAAATTGTTACAGGAAATGCGTAATTAATTACAGAACGTTTTTAAGATATTTATCATCATAGAAAATAACTGTTCAGAATTGCTAAAGTTTTTAGATTAGAATGATAGAAAATACGAAAGCAACGCAAAAAATTGGGAAATGTGAACTTACCACGCAGAATGTATCTTCTAAATTCTCCCATTGCTTCGACAGCTTGAAATTGAAAGACTGAAAATATGAAAAACAAAAATTTTTAAATCAGTTATCATTTGATCTTTCTTATATTTATTTATTTATTTATTTACAAGTGTACAAAAGTACAAAGTAATCCCCCTATTTTTATGCAGATACATTAAGAATTTTTATAGTACAGATTATATGTTTTTGGAGCTCTAATAAAGAAGGTGTTAAGCAATCTGGATAAACGACTGTAAGGGATAAATAAAAGATCTGATTTTCTGGTGGTTCTAGCTGGTATACTTAGCTGAATTAGTTCTGTAAGAAAATATCCCTGTAACATATTTGAAATGAGTTTGATATCTTGGTTCTCAATTAATTCAGAAATTTTCTTGATGTTCTTGATATTTACATCGTATTTGTTCTATATAATGTAGTACAATAAACGTATATAGAGTATAAATACTCCTCTGTACTTATAGTATATATTTATATTTGCATTAATGTTATGTTAACATTGGGAACATTGATTTATGATGAAAATCAGTATAGATATTTGGATCGATAAAATTAAAAAAAAAAAAAAAAAAGATTTTTTAATCAAATTTATTTTTATATGAGTAGACAGTTTCTCCTAAGAATGGTTTCTGATTTTCTGCATATTATTTTTAAATATGATAAATGTTACATTAATATCCATAATACCAAAACGGAATAATTTTTTTGACGGTGATGAACATGCAGAAACTCCGAAAATGTTTTCGTATTTCACCTAAATTGCTAGTTTTATTGTGATTAAGGAGAATATTTAAATATTTTATAATATAATTTTTTATAAGTATTATTTGAGATCGGTAAGATGTCTTGTTATAAATGAATTAGATAATCCGACGAGGAGTTAAAAAACAAGTTTGAACAAACATGCAATCAAAATAACGATAAAAAATGTATACTTACACAATTCTATAGAATTTGATGGTTCTGTATCTATAATCTCTGAATTTCTAAATGCTGAAAAAAAGAGAAAACAACAATAAGAAGCAATCAATGAAATTTTAAATAGTTTTTCAGCTTAATTAGTAAAGAAAGTCTTGAAAACGAGAATATAGATTACAATGAACAAACGTATAAATATTCACCGTATGCCGTAGCAAAACGATAAAACTGTAATATAACTTTAATTTTCAGATAGTTTTTCCATTTTAAAAAGCATAGATCAAATATAAAGTCAAATAGTTTTTCAGCTTAATTAGTAAAGAAAATCTTGAAAACGAGAATATAGATTACAATGAACAAACGTATTAATATTCGCCGTATGCCGTAGCAAAACGATAAAACGATAAAGTTAAAAACGTAATATAACTTAACTTAAAAGATAAACGTAATATAACTTTAATTTTCAGATAGTTTTTCCATTTTAAAAAGCATAGATCAAATATAAATTTTCGTTCCAAAGGAAGACTATGTAATCCCCATCTGCACATTCCTGATATTCGCGAAAATTTTGATTTTACAACAGCAACTTTAGATTATGCGATATTGCATTATCCATGTTCATTATTAAATTATCACTTTTGGATGAAATAAACTCTAAATATCATCTCCGGTTGCGGATTATATGGGATTCAACCCGGAACTCGGAACTGATATTTAACTATCTTTTAAGAATTTTAAACATCCAGATTTGTTTATTTACTATTTCTCAGATAATTGGCGATCAAAATTAAAATCGAATTAAATTTGCAAATATTGCGATAATTTCTTGCTATACATAAGCCAATTTTTTAATTTTTTAATAAAAATAGTATATTTGAATATACTTAATTACATATATGCGATTTATTTACTTTTTAACATTTAATGAATGTTGTTCATAATTTAAATCTCTTGAATATTCGTTTCTCGACTATTTCGACTAATTGAGATTATATTGCATTTTAAAATAAATTATGTGATGATTCTGTCACCATTAAATCATGGTCGTTTTTTTCCTGAGTTTCATCGAGTCAGAGCCTTGCAAATAGCATGTGTACTGGAGGCATTGCACTGCAACACCGATAAACTGGTCTAATTGTTGATTTTTATATATTTTTTATATTGATACAAACTTTTTATTGTATAACGATTTGATTATAATGGCTAAATCAATGAATATAAATAAAAAATAAATAAAATAATATCTATTTATTATTTTTGTTTCGATATAGATAGAGATTCGCTTTCGGGAAACAGATATATCCACACGGCATGATCAAGAGCTCTTTAGATTAGGCCATAATCATGTTCATCATGAAAAACAGTAATGCCATTTAATAAACTTCAAACAAATAAATGAAATGCGTGAAAAAGTAATGCAGAGTATGTGCACTGGCTTTTAAATCAGGTAATACCATAACTGTAAGTTAGATCTATGTAGACAGATTATCTGCATAGATCTATGTACATCAATCGATAATTCCAAGATAGGAATAGTCAAATATTTCAAAATAATATAAATATTATCAGATGTGTACTTACTGTAACACGTATATTTAATTCCCAGCGAATCGTCTTCATTATGCACTGAAAATATGAAAATAAAAATTTGAATAATCAACTATTCTTAGATAAATATATAGCTTTACAACTACATTTTGAATGATTGTGGTACAATATACACATAGTGATACTCTTATAAGTGACATACTAAACTTATACTATAGACTATATCTTAATTATTATTAGGATATATTATTATATTTTTATTTTTTAGGATTAAGAGTTGGATTAAGTTTAAGAACATTTACTCATGATGAACATTAATGAAAACTTTTAGACTGAAAAATAAAAAAGAAACATCTGGATTATATTTATTTCAATATCATCTCTAGTACATTTTTTTCCAAAAAGGGTTCAGAAAATCTGAGATAAATTTCATATATCAAATGTTATCTCAGTATGAAAACAGAATAGATTTTTGATGGATATTTTTATAATGGGAATGATGAAAATATAAGTAATCGAAAATATTTTATAATTTATTAGTGTTTACCAAACATATTAGTTGTAAAATTGATTGTTTCTTAATTTCTTCAACATTTGAAACATTAATAATATACCTGGTTTTGAAATAATGTGCATCAACATCAACCCGATTTCTTTATTGATCCGCATCTTTCCCTGAAACAGTGAATGATATCCTCATGCCATTGCAATTAGTAATAAGTTCCTAAAAAGGGGCTTTCGCCACAACTGCTAAGTACATTCGGAAAAGATAAAATTTGAAAGCTAACTAATTTTGTTATGTTTTCATTGACATTTGTGTTTTTAAAATTATAAAATTCTATAGGTGAAGAATATCTGAAAATTATTTGATCAAAGGACTAATTTTTATTCAGCTGTTTAATTAAAAATTAAATTTCTTTCAGATGTTAAGTAAGTTTGTATGAAGTATTAAAAAATTGCATTGAAAATATTCTATTAATGGATATAATACCACGTTTTTCTTAATATGTAGTTGGATTTATCCACAAATTTTTCATTTCGTTATACGCTCATAGAAATACAACTTTCCAACCTTATAACAATTAGTTTTATCAAATCCTTGCATGTTTTCGCATAATGCAAAGGATTAACTGTCCATCAAAACCAAGAATTAATACTTTGACTTCTCTACAAGACTTTTTAATTGAACTGAACGTCATATTTATCCGAAAATCTTCTATATAACCGGTACAATCTTATCTAATATATGTTTTTTAACTATTTTCGTCTAACTGTTCAAATTATCTAACCAAAAAATTGCAAATAAATTATAAAAAACACATTATAATTAATTATTTTTTTCATCGTCAAAATTTATTTTATATTGCATTTTGTTTTTTTCTGAAACTGTTTATAATTGTATACAATTATTTTGTAATAATAATTTGACATTATGACTTACCTATGAATTTCTCGCTATCCGACAAACTGTCGTACTGTCCAACTGGGTTGTCGGATTGCATTACCTCACATCGCTGGAAAAATTCACAACGCTGAAAAAATTTGTATATATTAATAAATTTTTATATATTGGAAATATTTTTATGGAAAATATTTTCCATATTTGAAATATGGAATTTGTATACTAAAGAAAGATAAATATATTGCGCATGCAATACAAATTTTATCTCAGCTTAAATCATTTGCAGTATATTGGGTTGGCAACTAAGTTCCCGCCGTTTTTTTACATTGTAACATTCCGCATGTCATTAAATGTTTTTGGTACAATCTTTTAAGTTATTCGAAAGAGAATATTTTGTTCTACCGGAATCTACGTTTTTTTTTTTTAATATAAATTTCTGTTTTTTTTTTCAGATCGTTAAAATGGAATGTCAAGTTGAGAAAAATGAGCATTTTCGACACCTCCTTCTTTTTGCTTTTAATCAAGGTTCTAAGGTCGCAGAAGCTGCTCGCAACGTTTGTGCTGTGTATGGAGTGGGTGCTATAGCTGAAAGAACCGCTCGTGATTGGTATGCCAAGTTCAAAAAAGGAAATTTTGACCTCAAAGACGCACCTCGTTCTGGCCGTCCAGTTGAGTTCGATGAAGAGCGATTAAACCAACTTTTGCACGAAAATCCGCGTCAAACGACAAGGGAACTGGCAGAGAAAATGGAATGCTTCCACACTGCTATAGAGAAGCATCTTCACTCGATGGGAAAGGTTCAGAAGTGTGGAGCATGGGTTTCGCATGCTTTAAGTGAAAACAACAAAAATCAACGAGCCACAATCTCCGCTGGTTTTCTTGCTCGTCACCGTGCAACTCATGGACACAAGGAACGATTTCTTTACCGAATCGTTACTGGCGACGAAAAATGGCGCCTGTACATCAATATGAAGCAGCGTAAGGAATGGCTTTGCCCCGGTAAACAAGCGACCCCGCGCGTGAAACAAGATCTTCATCCGCGTAAAACGATGTTGTGCGTATGGTGGGACTGGGAAGGGATTATCCATTACGAATTGCTTGAACGGAACCAAACGATCAACGCGGAACTCTATGTTCAACAGATGGAACGACTCAATACGGCTATTCAAGAGAAAAGACCTAATCGGCAGCATGGTGTTCTTTTGCTGCACGACAACGCCCGCCCTCATATCGCCAATATGACCAAGGAAGCCATTCGAACTCATGGTTGGGAAGTGCTGCCACACCCGCCGTACTCTCCCGATTTGGCACCAACGGATTTTCACCTCTTTCGAATGCTATGCGGAGAGTTTCAATAATGATGCAGAATTGAGAGCTTGGTTGGATGAATTTTTCGAGTCTACACCAGGTGATTTCTACAAACGAGGTATTGAAAACCTTGTTGGAACGTTGGAAAAAAGTTGTAAACAACAAAGGAGAATACATTATTGATTAATTAGTTGTTAATTTTTATTGAAAAATAAACTTTTAACCACTTAACGTCAGCAGTATCATATACGATACAAACCCTTTAACCCCATATTATTATTAATGTATTCATTTTTTCTATCAGTTGACTGTTGTATCATATGTAATACATACCATACAAATGGAATGCCTGAATAATAGTGCACTCTGTAATTAATTTTGTAAATTATCAGAAA
Organism: Olivierus martensii; assembly: GCA_000484575.1. Lineage (NCBI taxonomy): Eukaryota > Metazoa > Arthropoda > Arachnida > Scorpiones > Buthidae > Olivierus > Olivierus martensii. The sequence continues at coordinate 37,052 of AYEL01052757.1, forward strand.
TCAAAGATGGCTGCCTACAACTGAGCACATGTTTTGCTGATACCGAAGTTCGATGATATTAATTTTGTGATTAGTGGTAAATAACAATCAAAACAAAAATATTTTGTTATTACTAGAATGTTTATCCTTCTGTACAA